>JAAAKM020006971.1:7315750-7327788 GCA_010016025.2 Alatinidae sp. Z8VKAUB7J3 | reverse complement strand
GTATATTTAGCTGATATTTTTACCTGCTTTAAATAGATCATTCCTGTCAAAGGTGAATTATGCTGTGTGCCTTAATACTTTGCTAAGATATAAATTTGACTCGACTACGAACAAGCATTATTCGTTTTGTTCAAGGAAGTGCTCGATATTTTTACACGGAGTTTTGCTAACTTTCTTACAGTGCTATTACTAACAATGACGTATGGGGAGGGGCGCACAGCCACTGCCCCCACAAGCTCGTATTTTGGTAATGCAATAGGGAAAATAAAATATGCTATAGCTTAAGTTAAGTATTATTTAGAAGTTCACCAGAAAAATGACTCATGATTAGCAATTTTCAGTAGCTATAAATTAATGGTAAACAAGGGACTGCACCGCGATGATTAAGGCGCTGGTGTCATACTTTAAGCGATAATATTTGCATCATTTACGCGGAATTAGGTTCTGGCTTCTTCTGATAAGCAGAGGGCAGATTTAAGTAAACTTTCGAAAATTTTTTTGATGAACTAGTAGGGTAGTCATCATTATTCAAACCCGAGAACCATGTCGCAATAAGGACAAAATATTGTCAAACATAGGATTTTCATAAAATTGTGGGGGCCATACTTAAGTACCCAATGGCAGGAAGAAAAGACTGGAAAACTATGGAGTGCAGTTTGTCTGTGTACCTTATTCCTTATGTCACTTAAGACCTACTAATCGCGTTAGTAGTAGCTGCTTTCGAGAACCCCAGTATTGCTGTTTCACTACAATTATTATAACAAATTTAATTAGATAGACAAACGACGTATAAAGGAATGACGATTCGGTCAACGTATTGTCCATTCACCTTTAATTCGAATAATTTTAATCTGGTTTACAAAGAAATCATCAACGTCCCAGTTACAACTACCTAAATTTCGCACTACAATCCAATGTCACTCTATAAAACTACTAGTACCAAATGGGCCGTCTTTAGGAGGAACTGCGGATGAAGAGAAAGAAAGGATTTGGTATTCATGAGGACGTTCCAAATTATAGGGAGACAACGGTGGACAACGGAATGCACCCAAGGATGGTCCAGATCGTCGCGCCAGCAGCGTGGTTGTGTCTGTGACGTCCGATTAATAGTAAATTCATGGGGAACCATTCGGGATATTGGGAATACGGTCGCTATTACCAGGTGGTCGTGTTAGTGAGGTGGTCGTGTTAGTGAGGTGGTCGTGTTAGTGAGGTGGTGGTGTCGGTGAGGTGGTCGTGTTAGTGAGGTGGTCGTGTCAGTGAGGTGGTCGTGTTAGTGGGGTGGTCGCGTTAGTCAGGTGGTTGCCGGTTGAGGTTCCGCTGTATTTAGTACACATATTTGCATCATTTTGCGAAATTCACTGCCACCAAGATGCACTCCTTTGTTTACCAGATGAAACAACTAACAATCTTTGCATTTATTTCTGAACAGGGGTTTGGCCATTCCATATAGGTGCGGTCTTCAACGGGTCCTCGTTGTCGGTTGAAATGCCACTTGTAATGTCCTGCATTTAGGTATGTACGGATAAAGGAATGGTCAGTATTGAAGTGCCATCTTCTGGAATGCGCTCTCACATAAAAAGTCCACCTAAGGAAAAGAAAGAAAAAAAACATTTTGGTTATAAATCGTTGTTAAAAAACGTTTAAAGGATACGATCAGTTTCTCGCGATGATATTTGAAATCATGAGAGCCAGTGTGCAACCGTACTAAAGTTACAATTAACGTTTGCGAATATGGGACATTTTGAAACATTAAAATGAAATACAAAAGTGGTAAAGTAAGAAAAAATATTTTTAGAGGTCACCTAGCTCAGTTGGTGGAGCGCACGCCGCGAAAGCGTAGGCCACGGGTTCGATCCCCGGTGGTAACATATTTCTATTTCTCTAGAGTTCTTTCGAAAAAAATATTTTCCGCACAAATCTCAATAAAACCACATCAAAGTGGTGCCCTGCGAATTAAAGTCGGGACGGCCATAAACATATTATGAAGGCCGAAAACCTGAAGTGTGGGACAGTATTAATTAGAACTGACGTAAATTGCCCGACTGTCGGGCATGATGTCATTTGTTCTAGACAGAGATAATCCATCTTTTAAAGAACGTGCATGGGAAGGAGAACCTACAACTGGCAATTTACTCCGCATCGAAATCAGTGGAGTCTTTGTTGTTCTCTCTCGCCATGGCCTTACAGGAATACTGACAGTCCATCAAGCAAAGAACCGGACCAACACGAAGATCCGAAGCCGTCTCGAATAACAAACTGTGATATGAACGAACTCTCTAATCTTCTCTATTTCAAATACGTTTTACGAATTATATATTTTGAGTATTTTAGTGGATTTCAGTTGTGTTTACATCTATTTTATGATAGAAATAACACCGACTTATTGTCTGCCTTTTTCGCAAACCTATCATCCGCTTCATTCGTACTACTTGTGCCTGCAGCTACTTTTATCTTCGTCGTATATTCCTCGTTTCAATTTTCCTCGCGGTAGCATACCATCGTGAATATTTCCCACAATGCTTCTCGCGTTTGGTGACAGATAATGTTTGCACGTTTGTGCCTGAGTTTATTAGCGTTGCAACCTCCATTGTACAAAGACCTCACAAAGTTTTGACTAAAAGACGAAACGTAGTCCAAATGGTAGTTTCCTTCTTCTTGGCATCTTACCTATGATATAAGCAATCCAAGTCTCCATTTTCTTATCGAATTTAATATTTGATCTCTCAGACAAGTGGGGGCAGGTCCCCATCTAACCCCCTCACGTGGCTCCGCTATACGACACTAAACCCAAGGCTACAACGGCCTTGGTTACGCGGTAGCAACGACATGCTAAGCACAGTGTTTTCTACAAGATACTAAAAATATTTTACAAGTTAAGGCTTATCGCCTTTGGAAGAATTCCTTTGACTAAACATACTTGTAAGTTAATTTTATCCTTAAAATATCTTCCACACAACTTATGGGAACCTCCAATAGCGTATACATTTTTGTATTAAGAAAGCACAGTGTTTACCTAGTCGTTGCCACCATGTAATCATTGGCATTATGGCCGATCAATCGTTTCCGGTTTAGAAGCGTATAGGCTGCTATCACAAACGCTGTTCGCTTTTCTCTCTACACATGACTTTAAGAGTTCTATTATACTGTGTCAATATTACTTTGGTGTGATCGTTCTCTCATAAGAAACTGGGTTTCTTAGCAACAACGCTAAATTTGATGAAATGTTAAGCATGCTCTTTGGAAAACTGTGATATGAACAGTCATAAAAGGGTAAAAAATTAAATTGTTTCAATTAGCCCGAACGTTTATGGTTGGGCAATCTCTCAATCAAACACCCCCGATGAGGAGTAGAACCGATTTTGGAAAATATCCTAAATAAACAGTAAAACAACGGAAAAGGGCAAACTAATAAAAAAGAGCAGCTGGGGCCTCCAAGGGCAACGCCCCTCAATTTAGGCTACCGGGAAGACAAGCAAGCCCTCATGTGAGGCAGGCTCAACAACCAAGCAGGGCCGCCTCTAACGGATCATGTGAAGAACCTGTCATCAATGAGAACAGATACTACATCAGTTCCTTGTCAAAAAGCCGATTGTGCTCCGTCTGTTACGCAATCAAAGAGGGCTAATGCTCCTGCCCTCTACGTTAAGAGAAAATACGGTCATAGCCCAATTTTGCGAAACATATTATCTGTAAAAGTAAAATATCAAAAAGTTCCACGACATACATACAGTTTAAACAATTTATGAATCTTAATATACACATGATGACGCTGAACATCAGAAGCTGGCCCACATAGCTTCGTAGGCGCCTTTTTTCATTACATTTCTAGGGGAAACCAATCCCTCCTACAACCGAACTCCAAATGATTTGAAGTCCTGATAAATCATCGGATAGTTAAGCCCATGGAAAAACAAATCGTAGAGAGGCTTTTATACCTGTTGGCACCACCATGGCATCAGTATTATAGTAATGATCACAAGCGTAAACTAGGCACTAATCTACCACTGGAATGTTTTTGAGGTTATTTACCATTGAGCAAAGCCTGGAGGCAGACCAAGAAAGACATGGCAAGAGTTGATAAGGACGCATTTGGAGCAAAGGAATTTAAAAGTAGATCAAACACAGTCTAGCTCATACTGGAAGACTACCATTAGTATACCCCGTCCAACGCATGCTAGCATGGAAAACAGAAGTTAAACCAAGAAAGAAGAAGAAGATTTGCCATTATCGTTAAGGCGTAGGGGCTTCAAGACAGTGGCAGACACTTGATGCGCGGTCACCCCTAAAAGTGTTGTTTTGTACCCCAAAACGGCAGCAGCGTTTAACTGCATATGATGAAGATGCCCCCTAAGCTGGACAACGTTTGTGTATACCCCTCCTTGCGGGGAAGGTCAAAATGTGACTTCGACCCCTCCCCCTAATAATTTAATGAGTTTCTCCTATTGCGTACTTAAGTGATGACGTCATATCAAACTTTTCCCGAGGTATCGCAATTATAACTACATAACAGTAGTTCCCTGCCACCAGTTGCCCGTACACAAAATATCGTGTTCAAATCTCGTATCAGCTGCGAGAAACGGCTGTTGGAATTTGGAAAAGGCGTTAAGGAAACATTGTCAATTTTGTTCAGTTCATAAAATTATGAACTGGGTTCATTTAACAAGGTTTTGATAGGCATGATTTTCACTTTGAAAGGGCGTATCTCATCGATTGCTCAAGATATCGTTCTCCAATTTGGACAGACTTTTTCTGCACAGCACTTGATGTCTTAATCTTCTCCTAGAAACTGAATACCTAATTTGTTTAAATCGGTCAACATTTTACAAACCTGTGACTTCAATCGCTGCGCCTGTTATGTAGCTGCTTCTCGTTGACGCGAGAAAAACACAAACTTCAGCAATTTCTAAAAAAAGGTCAAATGAAAATGTGACGACATTAGAAAACCTCAAGATTAATGGGTTTTTGGCTTAAATTTACTGAAAAAGTGGATTTCCTTTGCAAAAATAGCAACTGTCATCTCAACGGCTCTTTATGGATACAATACATCGATACTAAACACGAAAATGGAGAACAATATAGAAGCATTTGACATGAAATGTCGGAGGAGAGTTCTAATGATTTCGTGGAAGCAGCAGAAAACAAATGAATATGTCAAAGAAGAAATCAGAAGAAGGTTTGGGAAACTAGACAGCCAATTGGGCACCATAAAAATAAAGTAGCTGACGTGGTATGGGCATGTGATTAGAGACAAGGGGGCGATGAAGAACACCATTATGCAAGGGGAAGTAGAAGGAGAAAGAAGTAGGGGAAGACCTTAAATGGTTGATGATATTAAAGAATGGTTGGGAAATTACATGACAACAACTGTAAGAATGACGGAAGACAGGCGGAGGTGGAAGGAGGAAGTGCTGAAAAGGGTGCACCAACGGCCTACCAGGCTACGTGTTTGAAAAATTCTAAACAATAATCATATCATTAAGTTGGACTCACGCATTGATAAACAACAAATCGTTTTAGCAATTCTAGTCTACTTTTAAAAAGAGATTTGCATGATCGTACATGCGTTGTAATTTCCCTGGGTGCATAAATGTTTTTCAGCAGGAGGACATTTTAAATATTATCGACACTCCCTCAAGAAAGCACTGGCTGATATGATGACATTGAGGTACAGGCTTGTATCCAAAAGGGGATAGGGACATTGCACCCCTAAAAAGTATTTCTGACAACTGAATAATTACAGATGAAATTTAGGAAAATTTCTACCGTTCAAGTTCACTGAGCCCTTATATGCAACCAATACCCCTCTTGCGTCACAGTTTGGATATCACTTTATCGATGCCATGGCATAAGGTGCATATGACGATGATTATGATTATTATGATAATGACTATAATGACAATGGTAATGGTGATGATCAAGATGATGATAATGATGATGGTGGTGCCATGGTGATATTATAATAAGACTGGTCCAAAAAGATGTTTTAGCCACCTAAACTATACAAGTATTTAAACGATACCATCCACATTCTTCGGTGGTGCTATATTACTAACATTTTTACATAGTTTATCTGATACTACAGTGATTGCTTTTTTAAAAAGTTCTGATTCTTTAGTTAAATAAGCGTTTTACATTTACACTTGATAGATTTTTTTTCAATACAACTTTCCACTGTGATTGTCAAATGCTATGGCTTTGGGAAGAGTTTCGATATCCTGGTCACTACTTTCAAAAGTTCCTAGAAGGAATAAGAAACACCAGTAAAGAGGAACGTAATTCAATTAAGTGTATCAAATCAACAAGTCTAAATAACAAAAAAAGAGAAGAAATATGTGGTAAGTTATTGTTAATTCCTTACTTCAAAATAATTATCATTAATTTACTCAACCAGTTGACTTTCAGTGTGGCGTAAACAAAGAATCAGTTTTTACTAACCGATTTTATCTTGGACGTATAAAACAGAAATCTAAGGCAACCCCTAGGTCTAGCATTACTCTTCTGGCATCATTTACCATCTCATCAACTATAATACTTTTTGCAATTAAATGTCTCAATTTGTCTCAATCTCAATTTGTCTCAATATTTCGTATCTTCGCTAAGACTTATACTTGTTTCACAATCCAATATATTCATCATTATTTTTCTTTTACTCTCCATAGTTCTCTTTCGAACTTATCTTCGTCGTCGTCATAGCCGTCTTCCTGTTCATGAAGCCCCTTTTCCCCTGCAAAAATGTTTGAAACTTATTCTGTAACACTTCAACTTTTCCATAGCATCATAATTAAGTTAGAGATAGGCCATTTGCTCTCTTTACGTCCCAGCTATGTTATCTTATACATAGGGATAAAAAAGGTAAAATGCACATTGAACATCTGAAGTTAGAATGCATAATGAGAAAACTTATCTTGACATTACATGAGTTATAGAAAACATTCTCGCATTACATGCCTCCTTACGCGAGTTATAATTGCTATTTTTCAAAAAAACTCATAAATCCCTTTTGGTTTTCATTATCAGGAAGATATATGAATGTATCCTCCTATAAACCACAAATAATCATTTATCTATCCTTTGCCAGCCACCTAATAAATGTCATCAAAATTTTTGGGCATATGCACTACCTCCTTACTTCCAATAGCAAAAATCAAAACACTGGAGACCATGCTGCAATATGTGTATATAAATGGATTCTCCAAAATTCTCCAATAGTGCAAGTTCGAATTTACATTGTCATTTTTGGAGCATTACTTAAATCAATAAAATCTGCTGTTTAACTAATCTTTAATTCCTTAACATGTACGATGTGTTTCCAAAGATTGCTTCATCTTTTTATTTCAGATCAATCTATTTGCAATACCCAAGTCCACAACTGTCATCGAATAAATGGAAAATGTGTCACTCTTCCAAATGACGACTTTCGATGTGAATGTAAATCTGGATTTAGTGGTGACGGCAAAAGTACATGTGATGGTAAGATGGCTTTTAAGTATGAATTAACAAGCATTCCTGTTACAAACACGAAAACATTGCAAACTTTTTAGAGAATTATTTTTGCATCTATGCTCTCAATAGCGGTGCCACAGGCGCCTGGTAAACTTGAGCCATTTTTTGCCAAGGAAGAATTTTTTCGAAGATGAGCACCTAGAAAACAGTGAAACAAGAACGAAAAGAGTAAAATAGAGCCCTTTGCTCAAACTTCTACACTGTCGGATGAACGACATGCTCACTGGTCATACCTAAATAATGGGTGACTCTAGAGCTCATGTTTATTAGGCTCGTAGGGTTATCTACGGCGGGCTTGTTGTTGTTAATGAACATGGTATGGCGCTCTAGTTCCCTTCGGTTGCAGTAAGGTTGAACTGAACGCTGGTGTATGATGTTTACAAATGATAAACGGTAATAGGCTCTTTGTGTCTGACGGAGGGAACTTTAAGAGGGTCAAACGTATGGATGACTTGTTTAAGTGAAATACTGCTAAGTGCAGGTGTGGTATACAATATATAAAAATACTGTATCTGGAGCTAAGAGATTAAGTACAATAAAAACAATGTGAATATTTACTTCTATGGAACTGACTAAATTAGATTTGTAGGAGCTTGAAGCAATGAGATCGTAACGAAAAATGGGAGTAGTAAATAGTATATTTTAAAAAGAGAGGGAACATTGCCTTATATTCCCTCCTATACATAATTGCGATCGCTTTCTTCACGTTATTGCTGTGAAGAGCATTATCTTGTAGGACCTCATGGTACCAAACAAGATCTACATTGTTGCCCTTTTCTTTTATCAAGCTGATGCTGCTTGGACACAATGGGGACGCTGGACAGTCTGTTCTGCAAAGTGCGATGACATGGGCACTGCTAGTCGGACACGAAATTGCAGTAAGAAGACTAGTGCAAGCAAACCCTGCCCTGGTGACGCCAAAGAGATAAAGGTCTGCATTGGTGTTTCATGTCGAAGTAAGTCCATTCGTTTGACAAGATATGTCTTCCATAAGAAATCTCATAGTGCTTGATCAGATTTTGATAGCTCGGGTTTGTATAAGTTGTCTTACATGATGCATAGTATATATGATATAACATGAATAAAAGGTGAATAGTCTACCGACAAATTATAGCACAATAAACGGCAAACAACGTTTCGTTTAAAAGACTTTTTCAGGTCACCTTCAGATTTTTTTTCTTGTTTAGGACAGTTTTCAGTAATAATATGCAGTTGACTTGAAGAAGTCTTTTAGGCGAAACGTTGTAAATAAAGTTTACTTATTTGTCGTTTTATCTACTATGATATGATATATAAAGCCATACAATGTGTATACTTATATTTCATAAGATCCCTCATTAATTTTGGGGCACTTAAATTGACCTTGTACGGACTTTGAAGAACCTTCACAAAACATTTCTCACATTACTGCTGTTCTGGTTTTGAATTATATCTATTAGGCTTAACTATTACCTTCTTTGACGTTCACATCATAGAACGATGGTTATTGATTTTTGGATTCACTTTGCGTCTGGCATGAGTGTTCTGGTATCACTTAAACACAGCCTCATTAAGCACATGTCAGTAAACTGAATATTAAACAACCCTATAGAATTAGCAATAACTCCATAAACGAGTACGATGCGTGATTTTTCGTACATCAGAGGTTTATATCTTTTTAATATTTCCCAAAATCTACAGAGCCTTGCTGTCAGGAACCCTTCACATATGTCTGTCGAAGGTACATTGAAATCACATGATGAATATGTCCAAGTCTGTTCTTAGAAATCAACGGTATATTTTTCTCTTTAATAAGCCAAAACCAATAACTGCAGTCCTTTTACATTGGCTCCCGTGGTTTAATAGAGCGAGGTGGAGTGGTTTTGGCCATACTTTTCCTCTCTATGATCTCTTAGTTACAGAATTTTTCAAATGTCGTGATTTCCAGGCTTTTTGCTTTGTACTTTCATCAAGGTGGTCTGCCTCTTTCCATAGTTTTTTCACCGTAGCTGGCTGCATCGGTAAAGCTGGAAATTAAATAAAAAAATATTGTACTCTCACACATCTTGTTTGCAGGGATCGCGGAGCGGGTTTGAAAGTGGGGGGCTAAGCCTAAAAAATTGGGGTTGAGGGAGCGAAGCCCTAAAGTTTTTGCAGTTTCTTTAATCTGAGACGTTGAATACTTTGGTCAGACTTGCCAGATTTTTTCCGCAAAAAGTGGTGGGGCCATGGAGTGCCTCGCTTACCCCAACCCCCAGCTTCGCGGTCCCCGTTGTACAAACAAAGATAGAGGAAGGTCGTTTTACAACATTAGCATTGTAACGGAAAATGAAAATTTTTAAACCATGCTCGTCGTTTCCTTTTAGAGAAAAACTCAGAGGCATTCTTAGGGGGGATTTAATAAATTATTCCGGACTTTTTGAATTTGGTTGTCACTCTAAAATTTGCAGCATCATTGTTCTCCATGTTGACTATACTCTGCTTGTGTTACATGGTGCAATGATGAACAATAATAGTAGCGCAGAAATATTGATAACTTAAAAATAGCGCCACGGAAAGCATTAAGTTCTTCAATTGCCACGTCAAGGATCAAGCAGATCTGTTAGCATGTCATACAATCTTAATAGTCGGTTTCTTACTTCGACACAACTTTTGTGTTGCTTACATTTGTTTAAAAATTTATGAACTTCAGTAGTACTGTTTTATTGATTTATTGTTTTAATAGTTCATGGACTATGGTCACATTGGCAGCCATGGTCAAAATGTACCGCAAGGTGTGGTCTTGGCGAAAAGGAACGTGTTAGGCATTGTGACGATCCCCTTCCTCAAAACCTAGGGAATTATTGTAGAGGTTCTCACCTCCAAAACACATCTTGTTATGTAAGGAAATGTCAAGGTAAGCATTGTAAAGGTTCTCATTGCTATATCTAAACAGAGCAAGAGGCACACGCGGCTGAACTGTATATAAGTAGCTTGGACGAAGAAGAAAAATTTAAGTTTGTATTTGATATGTTTAGACTCAATATAATATTCTGCAATCGTGGAAAAAACTGGTTGAGAATTTTGGGTTTCTCCAGCAGTACCCCTTCGATTATTTCCAAAACAGTCGTTTCAGAGAGCTATGTTACAGAGCCACATATACCCCAACGAGAGGGGTAGGGGCAACGAAATTACCGCAGTAAAAGCGTCTGTTCCTTGGAAACTATTGTGATGCATTTTCACTCTTGGACTCCAATTTTACTTTAAAAATCTCAACAGTTTTGTCCAACGTTGTAGGTATGCAAGAGATTTACAGCAATGTTGGCACAACTGAATTCTCTAGTAAAGGTGTTGATATGTATTATTCTGAAAGAACAAGGTTAAATGACAAGATCTCACCTTTGTTACAACAATAGTTGTTGCCACAATTTAGCCACCTACAGACTCATATTTCAATATTTAAACCTTCTAATGTGTGTAAAATTATTTTGAGATCATTACCACGCTGTACAGTGTTCTATAAATCCCTTGAAAAGGTTTCTTGTGGAAGATAATAAATGGAAAGTGGACAAAATCAAAATGAAAATTTGTGCCGTCTCTTCAGAGTCAGAAACAGAGACAGGTGACATGATGTATGTAGTTATTCAAGTCATGAAGAAGGCAAAAGACACAAAAAATCCCGTTTTACTTCCATCTCATGCATTTTTGAAGCAGTTTTCAAGGGAAAGCGCAGAAATGCTTTTTGTAAGATGTGGAGAGATATTGGCGCTAGTTGAAGAAATGTAAACAAAATAGAATACATGTATGAATACATGCAATGTGCTGTTAGAATTGAATACAACAATAGGTAATGTCCTCAGGTGAAAATGGTTGTAAGACAACGATGTATTGTTTTACCAATATTATATTTTTGCTAAAATTTCTTTCTCAAGAACACTCTTTGTGCTTATTTCAATTTCTAGGATCTAAGCAATTAATAAGCTTGCAGGAA
Source organism: Alatinidae sp. Z8VKAUB7J3 (assembly GCA_010016025.2). NCBI lineage: Eukaryota > Metazoa > Cnidaria > Cubozoa > Carybdeida > Alatinidae > Alatinidae sp. Z8VKAUB7J3. The sequence continues at coordinate 7,316,333 of JAAAKM020006971.1, read as the reverse complement.
CTGTATTGGTATTAGTGCAAGAATAAAGAACTCCTTTCAATATATATGATGTTAACCTAGACCCAGTGTTTCTCTAATTTTGTATATCAGTAAATACTAGGCCAGGATTACTAGCTTGTGAAATATTTTAAAAATACTATCTCTATGGCACAGAAATGCTCGGTTTGAGAGACAAAGATAGCCTAAGCATTCCTTCTTAAGGATTTGGCACTGCAAGGTTCAATGGAAATCTAATTGATCGTACAGCCTAAATATTGTGGTTATGCACGCCGGTTGCCTTGAAATCGCTAAACCTTGGGTTTTACTTGGATTCAGCTTAAACATTGCTGCATGAAAGCAAATTATTTATCTGAACGTTTACGAATTCCGTTTATTTATTAGTCTTTGATCTGTTTCTGTAGTGGATGGCAACTGGACATTCTGGGGTGCCTGGACAACATGTTCAGAGGCCTGTGGCAATGGAACAAAACTACGTTTCAGAGAATGCAGTCAGCCCAAACCTTTAAACGGTGGAGCTTTCTGCTCAGAAAGTAATGTGGACACGGATTATTGTAATGTAGTCCCATGCCCAGGTATGATCAGT
>JAAAKM020006971.1:7290091-7315650 GCA_010016025.2 Alatinidae sp. Z8VKAUB7J3 | reverse complement strand
ACGGTGGAGCTTTCTGCTCAGAAAGTAATGTGGACACGGATTATTGTAATGTAGTCCCATGCCCAGGTATGATCAGTGGCACAAACACGCTTTGTGGTAATATGCAATTTACAAGAATTATTAGACTAGGGCCTTAGTCACATAGTGTCAGGCAGTCTAAACGAAAATTTTAGCCGGCTTTAGCCGGAGCCGGAGGATTATTTCGACCCCTGAAAGTACATTTCGTCGATATACGCACAGTAAATCCGTTGCAAGGTAACCAACTATGAAAAATCCTTAAGGACAAACGAGAAGGTGAAGATTGGTGCCATATACTAATACGAAAATACAGCAAACACTTTTTCTTGATGATAATAATATTTTTAATTGTGTTGTTGCAAGACATCTATATCAAATTGTTAGAGTTCATTTGTGTCCAAAGGGATGGTTTACGAGAGGGTCCTCGAAGGAACATTTGAATACTTATTTCAGCATGATGAAAGTCAGGCATTGTACATAACATTTTTTATATGTTGCTTGCATCAGATGTGAAGGACAATGCGGAGCATTCCGCTGAAAGTATGATTAAGATGCGGGGTGCTTGCAAACTGTTTTAAAGTCCGGAACAAACGCACGATGAAATTTATAATCTGGAAAAATAGCAATTCCTTCCATGTTCTACACCTTCTTCCTACCTTAGAACAATATAACTGCGAGCACCAAAGTCTCCCACTCTCTGGAACTCCTTATCAGGAGACTATACCCCCTAATAAATGTTTTGCTCTTCTAGAAAAAGTTCTAAAATTTCAAAACCATATGAAAACCTTAAAATTCAAGTTTTCTTCCGTCCTACTGGCACTCAATACAAGCTAGTGTTACTGGCTAGATACGGACATTCATATACGTCCACAGTCTTGATAATGCCTTAGCTTTCTCTTTGCCCTTTAAGTTGATGAAATGTTTTCAAGGAAAGTACATCTTGTGTAATGTATGTGTTTTACTGTTTACCAGTAGGTACTTACATAAAGACAAAAAGTGTTGATATTGTTAACATTTTCTTTAAAGTGTCTACTTCACTTCATTTCTTATATCTAACTTTTATAACTCTTATACTGTCTTTTTATTCATAGTTGACGGACATTGGGCAACATGGGGAAAATGGGGAGTCTGTTCACTGACGTGCGGGGGAGGCACCAAAAGCCGCCTAAGAAATTGTAGCAATCCCAGGCCAGTGTATGGTGGTAGAGACTGTCCTTCGAACAACTATGATGTTAGCTCATGCAACACATTTCCTTGCCCAGGTAGGAATGGGTCTTTCTAAATTATTCATTTGCTATTGCTAATGGGACTTTCTAAATTATTCATTTGCTATTGTTAAACTGTCATAGCGAAAAGATTTGAAGAGCTGAACAGGTAAATAAAACCTCCTGGATAATAGATATCCTATCACCAAAGATAAGCCCACCAGAAATGCTTACGAAGATAAAGTGTTTCAATGACTTGTATTTAGGGTTTTTTAGCACTTCTGAGTGGCAGAATAATTACTGATTGCTATTGATGCCCATATGTTTTATAGGGAGGCACGCTTCCATTTTCACAAAAACGCACTTCCAAATCTCAAGTTCAGTATTTTTTTTAATTCTATTGCGTTTGGCATCAGAGCTATTTTAAATTTCACACTAATCTGAAGCCACGTGATTTGAAATATATTAGAATGAATGGAAACCACATAGAGATCTATTATTGTCTTCTGATTAGAGTTTCGGGAATTTTATGATATTATAGAGTTACGAAAGCCTTTGCACGTCAAAGAAGCTGCCGTTTTAGCCCCAGAACTTCAACTTACGCCAATAATCTGTGTTTTATCGTAAACTATCATACATATTCTGATGGCATGGAATTATTCGCCTGCAGCTTTAATCTCTCTACTATATTAAATGCTTATTTGGTCATTGTTTCATCAGGGATCAAGGATCTGTCATAATACACGGAATAAGTAACTCTTATGCTTGTTTCCTATTTTACCCCTAAATTAATTAAAATTCTTCTCATGATGATTTGTCTAGTTCACGGCAAGTGGTCCGCTTGGGGGGTATGGAAACATTGTTCACCATCATGCAATGTTGGACAGAAGACAAGGAATCGGGATTGTAATGATCCAACACCTCAGCATGGAGGTGATTACTGTATAGGTGTCACACAACAGCAAATGGAATGCGTTGATAAGCCATGTCCAGGTATGACTTCACGTCTAAAATTCATTTTTAAACAAGTTTTTCCAAATTTGTACACGGTTTAGGGTCAGGCCCGAAGCTATGGCGGGGCGAAGACGTAAAACCATTATATCAAACATATTTGTAACCAAAATTTTTAACCAAAAAGAGGTTACTGTTTTTGCATTTAGTTGTTTAATAACTAACAAATGCAAACCCATTTCCCCTTTTCACTTTGGTTTCGAAACAATCACACTCTATCTATCTATTTCTCTATAAAATGAAGTTAAGGGAAATAGTGCCCCCCCCCCCTTTAAAAATTACCTCACTTTACGAGAGGAAATGGTGAGTTGAATGCATACCTACGTGAAAACCCATATTTTTGTATGATAATACTCGACAAAGTTTGAGGAACCCACATTGGTGCTACGTATTCTTGTATTGGCCGTAACGATGACTTTTTATCGTACAATCAATATCAAGCTAATTTGTGTAGCATATTTGGACGGGACAAAAATTTATCTGTCAGTTATTATGGTATTCTTACTTATTGTTTATCTATGTGCTGCCAATGCCGATAATCTCAGAAATTAATATAAACCTTTTAAAATACAAAATACTAATACTTTATCATTCCATTCCCCGTGTTTCTTCCACTGTCGCAAAACTGTGTTACAGACTGTGTGTTTTATACGATTTATTTTATCACGGTGACGTGCTGTGAACGGGGCACGTAATCCCTAATATAATTCACCCAGTATGACAGTAGTTAATGCAGAGCTATCCCGGGTTTCTTTAAAACACAGTTTCTTTAACTGATCAACATTAATTTCTTGTGGTTTCCCTCATCAAAGTTCAACAAGGATGCACATGATCCCTTGTTTAATAGGAGTAACAAGATGGTAACGATGCTACTACAGATATTATTGTTACCACTACTGCTTTTACTACTTCTACTACTACCACTACTTCTACTTCTACTTCTACTTCTACTTCTACTTCTACTTCTACTTCTACTTCTACTTCTACTTCTACTTCTACCAGGCCCTTTTATAATTCCTTAGTAAGAATCGATTCAACCGTCTGCAGAATCGTCCATTCATGTACCAATAATTTTCCGGCAAAGGAATATTTTTTCGGGGAAATAATACACAGTTGTTTTATTGGTTTAGAATTTGTACGAAGTAGTTGTGAATGGCAAAATATCGAAAGAGACGTCCGGCAAGACTATGAAAGGTCGCCACCTTGATACATTCTCTACATGGAACCGATTATGCTAGACTTGGATGACTTGCCAGGCTTTTGAATTTAGGCCTTGCAGCTTACGAACATTAATATGAAGATGACGTTAAATAGTTTGTTTGTGGTACAAAACAAGATTATTACACGAAATGGCGAAAACATTATGTACTTAAAAGCTTTTTGCATCTGACACTCCTTAGAGTGCAATTGTCAGGATTATTGAAAGGAAATATGTGAAAAGAGTATACCTAATTGTATTTTTGAAAGAGCCAATCAGATATTGGACCGCACGGATGGCTTGTGTTTTTGGACCAATCAGTATCCTCTACAACTACTTTAATTGCTTAGGGCCAATGAGACAACGACTTCTTTTTTCTTCATAGTAAAGCTTTTTCCAGCTTTTATGTGGACTGACTCCAGAACGGCCAAATGAAATGGATACCTGGCCTTTCCTTATCATACGGAAGCAATCGTCCACACAGTCTGGGTTCTCAAGCAAGTGCTTCCTTATGACAGAGCCACATTTCTTAACGGTATTTGGTCTTTGAAGCCCGAGGTTGTAGTTTCCTTTTAGGAGTTGATGTTTGGCGAATAAAAGATGGAACATGCTGCTTAATTCTTACTTTGCTTAAGATCACATTGTGATTCTGGGTAACAGTCAGAAGAAATTAAATGACATGATGAATGTTGTCACCAGAACAAGTAAAGCCAAGGAATTGAAGGTAAATATTGCCAAGTAAATAACTATTGTTTTCAGCAGAAACGAGCACCCACTGCAATATAAGGTAACCGTCACATAACAAGAATTAGACCAGGTGTCATCTTTCAACTACTTCCGTGGCCTGCTGACTTCAAACGCCCGCACAGATAAGGAAATTAAGCGTAGGATCGGGATTGCAGAGACCTCGTTTCAGAATATGCACAAATTGTTAACGAACTGTAAATTACAGATTGCCACCAGAAAATAATTACTTAAACATATGTTTGGTCAACATTAACATATGGTGCAGAGATCTGGACGATTAGTAAAATTATGAAAAATAGGATTGAAAGCTTTGCGATGTTGTGTTATCAAAGGATAATGAGACTACCGTGGACTAATAGGAACTCAATTGCGGACGTGCTGCAGATGGTATCAAATGAACGCGAACTGCTCAGAAACGTTAGGAAATGGCAGATGCTATTCCTATGACATATTTTTGGAAAAATAGAAGTTGGAACATCTCGCATTGACTGGTTACATTGGCGGGAAAAGATCACGTGGGAGACAACGCCTAACTTTCCTGACAACGATGGCTGACATAACCAAGAGAAGATCGGATACAATAACAGATACATGCGATGACAGAGAAGGTTGGAGAAGGCTCACTGCATCGGTGATCGCCAATGGGCTGTGATGTCCATGGCAGAAAAGAAAAAGAAGTTAAGGTTATCTTTAGGTTACTCCACTCAATTCTCTCCTCTGAACGTACAGGAATTATTAATGAAGTCTGCACTGATGATGTCGCTATAGGCCTAAGGCTGTTCTTTTAAGACAGGATCAATTTACATAAAGCAAAGAGGTGAACCTTGACTTTCCTAGATTTGGATTTGCCATGGCCCTGTAAACAATATGCAGTAGTTAGGAGACTAGATAGATATGAGTTTATTGTCCAATTGACAGAGCAAAACGCGTACACGCCCTGTGTTTTTGGTTTGAGTTTGATGGCTATATTCTTTATTTTTCCAGTACTTACTAAATATGTTCAGTACTTGTGTATGTACGTGTTTCTAGTAAATCAATATTACCATGTTGGTTTTGAAAAGAGAAATAGAAAATATGTCACCACTGAGGATCGAAGCCGTGACCCACGCTTTCGAGGCGTGTGTTCTTGCAACTGAGGTAGGTGACCTCCGATGCTAACATAATTTATTTCTCTAGTTGCCACATTAGCTCCCAATCATCCCCCGGTGAACATCGAAATCAATCTCAACGCAATTGGAGAACAGCCTCTCTGCGCCATGTGTCTCGACTAAGGAAAGGCTGCCATCCGGCCGTCTACCTGTCCAATTCCCATTGAAAGTACTCTACTTAGGGTGTGTTAACACTGGGGGTCACCTGGCTCAATTTGTAGAGCAAACATGACAAGACTCTTCCTCCTTTTTTTCTTTGCTATTTAGATATAAATTAATTCGCTTTATAAACGATAACATTTCAAAAACTTTAATTAGTCGTTTTGGCCGATTCTCATAGCCTTTGTGCAGAAATGCGGCGTCGATTGAGTGCTCCAGTTGTATCCACTGCACCTGCTATTCACATACCCTTTCCGGTTTGTTGTGTGTAAAAGCCTTCTTAACTTTTGTAAAGACACTTGAGAGATAGGAAATATATCGCCATCAAGTTAACCTGTATGAGCACCCTTCCGATGAGCGAACTTTTAGGAGAGGGCCGTCCTTAAAGAATAAAATAGAATCTTGTATACTGATTCCATTGTACCAAATGGAAGTGTATTTCTTCAGATTTGTCTAAAGCGCCCACTGCGGACACTATAACTCAGAATTCCGATTGGCTTTCTCAAAACACCTCTCAGTACTCGATGTCGCTCTTCTTATTTTCGACAACAATGTTTTCGTAATATCGTGCAGTTTCTATGTTTTTTGATATGTTAAGCCTAGAGATGGGAGACGTATCTCACGTAATGTAGCTCGCAAAACACAGGGACTCAAGACATGATAAATTCTACCTCTATGATTTTTTGAAGTAATATTAGCACAAGGACCTCGCTATGTTAAAACAATTCGCTATTTGTTTACATCTAAAGATTTTCGGACTACCAAACAAGAAATGTATATATGAAGTTGACTATACTATTGTTGCAACTACACTAAGCGTGTTTCTTTAGACAAAAAGTTACAATGTAAACAATAAAATATAGACAACCTACGGGAATTGAAACCCTTTTTTAAGCTAAACTAAGTACCTTATTCTCTTGCTTGCAATAAATTTGAGGAGACCATAAGATTTCGCGTGGTAATTTCCTACCATTTTTTAACCAAAATTATCAAAAACGCAGTGTACAAGCAGTTCTACTTTGTACAGACAAGTCCTTCAAAATTAGTCGAATGAGCGCTAGCTGTCTGAGAAATTGATAAAGTTAGCTCAACACAGTCATTGCTTCTTGAGTAGATACTGGTGGAGTGTGCTCCCATTATTCCTTCCTCTCTCGTTCTTTATCTTTTTCAATGATTTTCTTGAATGACGTTTGGGCGATAGTCCTTATATCATGGGAATAGAGCCGCTCAAAATGTCAGTTTGTGTTTAATTATGTAACACAACACTTGCAAGCTAAGGTGTCCTCGTACTAAATGACACTGTGCCAATATTTGGCTTTTGTGACCAGAAATGAATAATATATAGGGATGCAGTAGTAGAAGCAATACGATTTTTATAATTATAAAAATATATATTCTGCTTGTTTCGAAAACATATAACATTATTTTAAGTTTAAAATTCAGATACTGATAGAAAATACATGCAATTTTCAGTCTGAATCATAAAGCGAGAAGAGCTACGTAATAACAAATCAGTTTCAGTAAAAGCTTATACATAATTGCTATGGATTAGGATACATTTATTGCCATGATTGCCGTTGAAAACCTTGTACTCAGTAAAAATGCCTCTGTCACATGCCTTCCCTATATATTCTACCTACGTATGGGATTGAGGATTCAATACTTCCATGTGAGAACAATGAGTAATCTTAACTATTTTATTCGAATCTTTTTTTAAACTTTATGGTATAATTACGGCGTGGAGATGACACAGCTTTCGGCAGCTGTGTTGAATTTTCGGATTTTTTCTAACCAAGATCAAGTCTGACACAACAAAACTGAAGAAATGGAAAGTAGAGTAAGGCGAGAACGAGAGAAGATTACAAGGAATAACCCCAAACAAATAAATCAAGAAAAGACAAATAATACAAAACAAATAATAGATGAGCGTGTTCGATGTGCCTCAGCAAAGAGAGAACCTCCACTGAAAAGCAGTTGTTTTTTTCTTCAGCACCTTCTTCCTTCAGTTTCACTTTCCAATACTCCCCCTACATTAGATGTAAGCAAGAAGCAATGCCAGTAGCAACGCAACCATAATTTTCTGTCATTTCATGGTGTTATCCTCTGCAAAATTGTAGATATGATACAGCAATAATATATCAATTACAAATATATCAACCAAAGCAGTCTCAACAATAATACACGTCATTGTGGACCTCCCTTTACCCTTTTGGAATATGCAATTCCTAGAGCATGGTCTAGATTTCCCATCCGTGCTGTTTATACAGAGTCACCTCTTACTTTTACCGCTTGTTACTATTCCTGTACGTATTGGTAAATTTATCAGAATGTCCCTTATGTTGCCAATATTTAACTTTAAAAGGAGCCTTTTGGGAGAGTCAATTAACTGATTTAATCCATTCTTGAAGCATTCCTACTAATGCCAGTCTGGGGTTTGAGGCTACCAGAGGAAGATTTAACTTCATACTTGATAAGCAGAGTAAGTTCTATCATTCAATATAAAGTTGTATACAAGTACAATGCGAATACACGAAGTAGCAGACCGCAGAAAGTAATATGGGTCAACCAATCATTGGCAGACATAGAACCTTGGATAATTTCAATGGACCTGGTGAAATAAGGTTTTACCAAGTATTGCAAGTTTTCTTTGAAAACGTTGTTAGTGGATTGCTAGGTTAGGGCATCTACATTGCCCACAACGCAATGACAAGCGTTGAAGCCCAGGGGCCCCTTAACTCAGAACAGAAGAGTTTCCAGAAGAGTTTCCTGCCCTCCCCCTTATCGCACCAGCGGGCCTTAATTGCTGAGATAGGTTTCGTATTTTCGCTATCTAGAATAGGCTACTGTTAGGGATTTTGGACTTTTGGTGGAATTTCTCTTCGTAAGTGATTGCAAAACTGGTCAGTGTTTGAAAATCTTGCCTCTCTTCACAAGGACACAAGATTCCAGTTCGAGGTAAGGCACTTTACGTCATAACAATATTTTGTCACATTTGCCCAAGCAGTGAAAACATAATGGCCGCCAGAGTTGCACCTTTCAAGGTTATCTTACGCAGATGAAAAAGAAGGAAAACGAAGAAGAACATTGAAGCTTAATAATTTTTGTTTTACCCTCTTGAGAGTATCCTAACTATTCACAGGGTGTTTGAAGAGGGAGATAACTCGCAGCTTTAACTCACTGAGTTTTTGCTGACGCCTGCTGAATCATTCGATTCATAGGCCTACTTCTGACCCGCACAGTAGTGTAAGGAAATGGAATTTAGGGAAGTTGTGATGCTGTGAGAAGCCTTCCAAATTTTCGTAACTCTTTTTGCAGTTATTATTAAAGACTGTTCATAAGTTGTTGATGGATCATCGTCTACTTTCTTCGGACGAGGAAGCCGAAAGTCAGAGAATGCGTCCGAAAAGCAAATTACTTACGTTCCTTTGCCTCCGAAGATACCTTATCCTGATAAATGGGCTGTACTTGGTAAGTCGCTACAAAAAGTTTTATTTATTTTGATTTTTACTATAGTACTTAAATAACATTTTAAATTCTAGTCATAAACAGCAATAGGGGCCTATCAGATCTGGAATTGTTTCGTGTTGTGTACACGCGCAACATGCGCACATACGTACAAAGTTGCAAAACCGAAGCTGGGAATTTTTGTTACCACGTAATACCAGTGTAAGCAACCCTTCAAAGACTTTTCACTGCCTAACATTACCGTAAGATGGCGAGTTCCTTTACCTTAATTCCTGACGTTGGTATATGTGGGTTAATGATAGATAGGTAAGGTTTCCACTTACATCTTTGAAACCTTTCTCAATTTTAATTTGCATATTAAGGTGGTACTGTGCAAATTTTGAAGAAGGTGTTTTTTGTTATTTTTTAAATATACGGCGTTAAAGTTTGCTAAGAATTCAGTTCAGATGACCTGCGTTTCTTGGATGTTAACCCAACGATATACTTACTGCAGACGCTTACTATAACTGTATGTGGTGTGTTCTATTATCCTTAAGGGCATGTCATACATTTTAGTCACCATTGAAGTCTAGACATGTCAGTGTTAAGGAGAAAAGAGATTTTTATAAGAATTTAAAAGCAAACTGTGAATTGACATGAATATGCTCCAACCTGGAAAACTTGCATGAATTCTACATTTACATTTTCTTATCCAAGCAACATTTGTTAACATTTAAGAAGTTGATAAGTGGTGTGTGCTAATGGGAAGTAAGGGCTAATGGGAAGTAATGGTAAAAGCTATCAAGATTTAATTTCCATGGTTGTCTGTGACAACGACAGTGAAATTGCATGATCCATTGATATAAGAATTGCCCTGGAACTGATCCATAAAGGAAGTATTTTTTCTCAGTTCTTACTGTTGATGTGTCAGGAGACAGTTCATCTCTCCAGAGTGATGACAATTCCAGCCTATATCATAGCACTAATTGTGAGTTTGATGAAGAGGAGGCAGAGAAAATGTTTAGTCAGTGGCTCAGCACTGATTGAACAGAATTAATTAAACAGTGTCTTCCTTCGAGTGAATTTGTGATCCTACTGACAGAAAAAGGGGATAATTTGACTATCCACTCCTACACTACAAAAGCACAAGCCAAATTCCAGAAACAAAAGAAAATTGATTTAAAAGAAGATGAGGCAATTGTTTTAGGTGATTTTGCAGAAAACCATAAATTTGTTGTTCAAGACGAAGTTCAGCCTTTTCACTGGAATAGCAAGGGTTGCACGCTTCATCCTGTTGTGATTTATGTACAGTCAGGTGGAGAGCTTCACACTCACTCTCTGTGTATTTTATCAGATGATCTCAAGCATGACTACCACTTTGTTCACAAATTTATGAAGATTGCAACAAGTTTCATAATGAATAATATGCAAAGTAAAATAAATAAGGTTTTCTATTTCTCTGATTGTTGCCCAAACCAGTATAAGAACAAATTTAATTTTATGCATTTATGTTTCCATGAGTCAGACTTCTAAGTGGCTTGTAAGAGGACCTTCTTTGGAACTAGCCATGGCAAATCTCCATGTGATGGCATAGGAGGAACTATTAAACGCCTTACTACAAAAGCTAGTCTACAGAGGCCCATGAAGGATCAAATGACTTCACCCTTTTTAATGTATGAATTTTTGTAAAAACAATATCAAAGGAATACATTTCCTCTTTGTTACCTCAAACAAAATGGAAGTGGTTAGAAACTCTCTGTCACAAAGAATAAGTTCAGCACATACTGTACCAGGAATTAAGTGTTTCCATCATTTCTCACCCAAACCTGGATCACCATTACTTGGTTGTAAACGAATCTCTACAGACAGTGACTTTGAACTGGTCTTTGACCTGCTAAATGGCAGTGCCAACCTGTGTATTAATGTAAATCCTGGGTAAATTATGGGGATAAAGTTTGGGTAGGAGAATGACATTGAAGTAAAATTTGTGCACCCATCACTGCCATCTGCAAGCATCCATTGGCCCAACAGAGAAGACATTTGTTTTATTCCTCATCAAAACATACTGTGTGTACTTGATACACCATCCACAGCAACTGGTTGCCAATGTGTTCAGCATGCAGTTTCAGCCCATTAAGAGATAGAGTTATCAATAATACTTTGTAGCACCAAAAGATGTTTTGGCTGTAGCTTGATGATTTCATATTTCGAAAACTAAGTAATGAACTGTGTAAGATGTAGTAAGTAGAAAAATATAGATGTCTAATTTTGGAGTGCTCTTGAGAACAGCATGTTTATGAATATATGTGAATACAAAGGTGAATATCACTTATATAAACGTTCGATACAGTTTGCTTCAAAATGCGAATACTTAGCAAACTTCAATGCTGTATATTTCAAAAATAACAAAAAAACACCTTCTTCAAAATTTACACAGTACCACCTTAATATGCAAATTAAAATTGAGAAAAGTTTCAATGATGTAAGGGGAATCCTTACCTACTTTTTAAATGATGTAAACGTGGTCCTATAACTGCAATATTTTTTTTTCTTCTGAACTGTTATTTTCTTGTGATATACACACTTCTCTTACTTTCTTGCAAATTTCAATATCAAATTTGGATTCCTTGACCCCCAAAGTAGTAAGACACAGAGTTTCAATATCATATGCTGAGGTATGCAATAATTACAGCATCTTTTCCATTTGCAGCACAATCCAAGATGGTGGACCATAATTGTTTTTCCCTTATTATAACTAGATTTTTAATGATCCATAACTAAGAACTGGTTAGAGATATGACACTCAAATTTGGGCTAGCAAGTTCTCTTATATATATCTACACACTTGCCAAAAATGAAGAAATTTGGAGATATATGGTGTATTGAATGTAAATTTTGTCTGGAATGACCCTATCATATGTAGGCCTATATCATATTTATATCATATGTGTATTATAATTTTTGTTTGAAACTAACCCAACATGATACACTGCCTAGTGTTTATACTTAATATGAAAGAATGCCCAAATGACTCTTTAGGTCAGTGTTTCTCACTTATAATCCCACCACCGCCGTGCCTGCCGAAATACTTTGTCAGTGCCCTCCATACATTTATATACATTTATATATCTAAGGTAATCGAACAGCATATGCTTGACATTGGCTTTATGCACTTTGGAGATCTAGTAAGCGATTAAACACTTACAGTACAGCAAGAGTTCGTCATTCACAAACAAAATTTGGAAATAAAGTCACTACTAAACTACTCATCTGTAATATAACTCCTACTAACACATTTCTTGGACTACCCTTAAATGTTTGAGTACCCCAGGTGATGCTACCACCCACTTTGGGAAGCACTGCTGTGGGTAATACGTGACCCATGTCAATTTGCAGCATCATGCTGGAAAAGGACTAGGACCACCTGCTACACATAAAAGTTATTAGCTTACAAATTCACATGTCATCGTGCAAGCAAGTATATAGGTCATACATCGCAAAGGTTACATGACAGAATCGCACAACATGTGCTGGCCTTCATCAGTAGACACAGTAAAGTTTCCAAAATTTTACCGAATCACGTAAAGAAAGCCAAGTCAACAGATCCCAAAACAGGCTCGACAATAGGACAGCATTTGACTGAGAACCCGTCAAAGGCTAACTATCAAGAGGATTCGTTTAGGGTATTAGCAAAGCCCAATCTCCTTTTCATCTTGCTGCTTTAGAGGCCACATTTACCAACAAAGAAAGACAGCAAATAGACTTCTTTTACAGTATACCTCTTTTTCATTAACATGGCTGGCAGAAAAGGTGCCTCTGTTATGACTATTATTTTGTACTACGTGTTTTGGTCTTCTTGTTTCCTATAAATTCATTGTAAGAGCTTTCTTACTTTACTCCATGTGATTGCTGTGATCAGTGTATGGCGAAAATGTTTAGCAGAATGAATCTGTTACTCAACACAATTTTTTAATTTTGTACCACTATTCAACTTTTCAAGAGCTCTTTTTCTTAATATACTTTTGCACCACTAACAATACATCAATGTAGTCACAGATGAAGTAAAGTAATGCACTGAATGGCATCATAAGCCCTGCTTGTCTGATATATATAAGTACTCAGCAGACACATAGCAATTATATATATTTATCACAAGTGGAGCATTACCACAATAGCTTGCTTTCTTTTTTCACTAATGGAGCTGAGGGGATTCGAACCCATGACCCATTGCCACCCATGACAATTTGTTGAGGAGGTACTTTGGCGGGCAAGTAGAAAATGTCTTTTATTAAAATATGAAAATCACACATTAAAAGATGACGGTAGCCTTTTACGAGGCTTGAAGAAGGCATGGGGAGACTGCCATGACTTCGAATAACTGACTATTGTTTGTGTTGTATTACCTTACGTTTAGGCAGTTGATTCTAAACATTGCTTCTTGACTTTATTTTGGTTATTTTCCAACCCCCCCGTCTATTCTAACCTCCTTGTTTATTAAGTTTTCGGGATTTTTCCAACCCTCCCGTCTATTATGATCCCAAGAGTAATGCGACAATTGAGTCTTAAACCGCAAGAATAAAGATGATTAATTTTATGCCATATAAAATCCCGTATAGACTTCAAGATTATCGTCAGGTAATACGGGTCCCCGCTGTTATGGGTAGTCGACACGGCGAATTTCTTTAAGAGCAGTACTTTCAGAAGTTTAATGACAGGTTGCACTCGTTGTAATTTTGTTAGTGGTATAGCATGTCCCCAGATGAGAACGATCTTTTGAGCAGTCGTCAAAATATGCCTTTTCAAACACTTTGAGATTTTCTTATATATTGGAAATATCGGGTATTTTGTGATAATGTTTACTTTTATTTTTCCTACTACCTAGAAATCCACGTGGACGGACGGGTCTTAGAGGTAGGGGCCTGTTAGGACGTTGGGGCCCAAATTATGGCGTCAAAGCAATTTTGACAAGGTAAAGAAAGCCTATAAATAATTCTGCTCCAGAAAACCCTTCCATCGCTTTCAGTCTTGGGCTTGTCTCTCCACAGTTAATATTGGAATATTCTTGGATCTGGTCAGTCCATCGTTTGGTGGTCGTCCACTCCTCCGCTTGTCTCTTCCTTCTCACAATACTCAAAACGTCTTTTATTCCTTGAGTTTTTCACTGAAAACCGATATTTGACAGACATCACCATTTATTGATTTGGATTGTGTGTATATATGCTTTTACTTTTATCGTATCAACACACCTGAGTTTCTTACACTTGAGTAAAATTAGCCAATGCGGTACACGTGTTCCTGTCACTGAAAGTAGGCAAGTACCTGTGAGGGATGTCACAAGGATGTGGAGCTTCCGATTCTGAAGGTGTTCACCGGTGATGCAAAGTTACAGCATATTTCCTTTCCTCTTTTAGATGGGTAATGGATGAAAACAATGAAAGACGTGTTGGAACAGACGGCCAGTACAAAATTGAATTCGTGGCCAATATAAGGGAGAAACTTGACCAAATAATCATGTCAATTCCAATGGTAAGTACAATTTCAAAGAATTCTTACTTGAATGGAAATTGAAAAGAGAAATTGCTGTGAAGAGGACTGTGCAAGGTACAAAGCACAATCAGACTTATCAGTACAATGTTCGTGCAATGTTCTTGTTTTGTACCACAAACAAACTATTTAATCAGATTTATTTTAGACGTCGGATTTTTGTTAAGTCAAATTTGATTCAATGGGATCTAACAGAAATGTGACAAAGTTTGCTTTAGGCGTCTAATTTTGGTCGAATTACTTTCAATTCGCAGCCGTTGACGTCAGGGTAAAGCCGCTTCTTTTACCGGAAATCTCCCGCGCTTTACGTCATGAACTGGGCAACATTCGAAAGCCCGGTTCGGGGGTTTTAGTACGCATGCTCAGGGAGAGTCTGAGCATTCAAATTTACGGAGCATCCCCAGATGCTATTAAATTCAACTCAAAATAAATTCGTGCGTCTAAAGTCACTCAGGTAATCTTACACAAGTTTAAGAGATCATTACAGTTTTGACCCAAATTTAACTCAAATCCGATTGTTAGCTTTAGACGATGATAGTCATGGGTTTGTGTGGAGTTTATTAATTTAACTGCATCTGGAATTGTGTTTGACTAGACACAAAGATTACACATATTTGTAATGTGAAATAGGTCTAACAATGTTTGTCACCATTGTACTTGTTACAAGGATGAAAATTGGTTTGGAAGAAGCATAGTACGTTAAGCGCAGGCAAAATACTACAAGAAGTAAAGGAATTTAGATGCCACAAGACAGTTATTTAATGAAGGAAATACATAAATTTAAAATGGTAAAATACTCAAATTAGGTTGATTAGACTATTTCTTTAGGATCTGAAAGCAGCGACGTTTGGCATACGAATCATAGATAGAATGCATAAAATGGAGTTTTTTAAAATATGCATGTGTCCATGCGTGCTTTCGGGGGGGTTGATCAATTTGTCCACTTTTAATCATACGTTTGCCATATTTTAAAACACCAACTAAACACACCATGGGAAGAGTTAGTATAGTCGGTAGAGTTTATTCCTTTTCAACGCAAAAAATTAAGGGACACAAAAGTTTTACCCAAATCCGAAGTTACTTAGCATGAGATAATTGTGTTCTTGTATCTTTCCTCAGGAATTAACGAACGAAGAACTGCAGCTGCCGAAGAACATTACTGCAGCATTTGATCCGAAACATATCGAGTCCTTGAGGATTCCACGAAAGTTGAAGAATAATCTATTAAGGAAAAGGGATTCCCTGATGACATCTGGATCTGTTGTAAGAAAAGAATTTTGTCTTTTCTTTTCTTGTAACCTATTGTGTCAGCACTTCCCTATCAACACATCATGAGCTACATATCGTTGCCTACAAACTTTGATATTTGAAAGTAGAGGAAAAGAAGAAGACCGAAAAAAGAATATATGTAGAGGAAGGAATCGCTGATGCCCCACTTTCGGTCAGCCACTGCACCTATATAGCAGTGGTAGGTAATCTCTCAATCAAAGACCCATGATGAGCAGTGAGCACAACTTTGAAACTACCCTAAATAAACAGAAAAATCACCAAACGGGGTAACTAATAAATGAAGGCCAGTTGGGCTTCCAAGGGCAACTCCCCTCAATTTAGGCTTCCTGTCAGAGAAGCAAGCCATGATAAGGTGGGCTCAACCTCCCAGTAGGATTTCCTCTCAAGGATCGCGGAAAGAATCTGTCCGCAGTGGTAGGCACCGCTCCTTTGCCGGATCAAGTTGTTAGCAGTTGTCGATGTAGCTCCCATAAATCGCGTTTTAAAGGTTGCTGCATTAAACCTAGTAACCAGGAAGCACCAAGGGCCGTGCGCCCTCTGAAGCAATTTTTGCCTTCGTCTTTTATTTAATCTTCATTATCAGTCACTCCCTTGACGATGTCTGTTACTAGAAACGAATCTTTCGATATTAATGTTCTCTTGCATTATCATACGTAAGTAGTGCTTGGATTTCTTGGAATTGAAGGATGCAATGTTCAATATTTTTTTCAGATTGAGGCAGGATATGAAGATGACATACGAAATACAGACAACGCATGGGTTGAAAGTGTTCGTATTTGGATTCACGATAAATCGGCAGAGGTTTTCCAACACTTCCTAAAAGAGGTTTGTGGTGTTCTGAAAATCATTTTTGTTTTAAGTATCAAAACAATACTCTGGAATGGTCTTGTCACTCGGTGTCATTTTAGTGTGAAACACAGTACTTGACCCTCAATGTTGATGATCAAAGGCATAGCCAAAGATGATCAAAGGCATAGCCAAAAGGAATAGGACTGCGTATAATATATGAACTGATTCACTCAGCTACATTGCACTACTGCACGATTTGCATAATAAAAAATTACTTAAACCAGCCCTTCCTGCGTTAAAGAATTCGGGTGGAGGGGGTAAGGAGTCGTAATACAAATGTCCCGGTTACCTCCGCCTGCGTGAAATGATTCTGCAACTTCCCCAAAACTAAGTAAGTAAGAATCAGGACAGTCATATAACCTTAACTCAACAGCAGTCATTTAAATTTGTTTCACTTTCCCGCCTACTCCCCAAGAAAGTAGACTTGGTGACTTGTTACTCTAAACAACATGCGAGGCTTCAAGGCAGCTGTTGTTTCCATATCTAACAGTTAAATCCATTCGCCTAACCCTTCTTACCAGATCCGATATTTAACCTGGAAGGCTTCAGCCGTACTTCTTTGCTTTACGTAATTTACATTAATCCCATGAAACTTGTCAAATATGGTGCATGATAATATTTTGGCTAGAAGCACTCCAGGCGAAGGTGACCTATCCAAAGTACCCTTACCAGGTGTACATTAGCTTCGATCCAGGACCAAATGTAATGATGACCGTTCCTTTAGGATGTCAAAAGGTCATAACTGATCATGATCAGACGAGTAGGCAATTACTATCATTATTATTCACTTTTATTGATTTCTATTGATTTCTATTTAGCAGCCTAGTGGAAAGAAAGACAGATTGGTTTGGACAACCCTTAGTGCAGATCTTCCTCTGGATGGCGATGACATGCGAACATTGCAGATAATCAAAGATCGAATTGCACTCATTTACCCAGTAATACTTTAGCAACGCGTGAAAATTTTGGTGCAACCTATCTTATTTTAACAACACTTAATATACCAGTGGGAATGTATGAATACTTTCTTCGAGAGGGACAATATCGATTAAGGTATGCGACTTAAAATCTTCCAAGTATATTGTGTGTTGAGAGTGTTCAAAATGGCACATTTTCGTGAGAAATGAAGGTAATTGATTAAGGCATTGTGGTCGTGCTCCGCACTTCTAGTTACCTCAATACTGCAAAGGCCCTGTAAGAAATTGGCCAGTGCCCGCCCCTGTTTCAACTCTATTACCAGAGTTAAACTATATTTTTTCCGATCATTTGTTTCAGCAGCTATTGAACTTTATTGCACAGGCTCGTGCCCGTTGACATTCAAATGAATTAATGTTCTCAAAAATCACTTATAAGGGCAGAGCCTCACGTTTTTAATCGTTACTCTCGTGTAAAATGATGGATAGGAAACATTAGAATTTTTACTTTACGGGACATCCGATGATCCTCACCACGTTGTTCAGGCAATTGTAGAGCAACAGATAGTCGAGGGCAGTTATTACCTGCAACGGGTTAAAGGGAGCACTGAACGATAGCACTATTCGTGAAGCTCAGCTAACTGTGGTCATGCACAATGGTTTGACGTGTTCCCTATATCATTACACATTTCCAGGTGAGGGAAGTCTATCGTAAGATTGTATATTTTGTATGACTGAAAATGAATCCGATTATTTCGATGGAAGCTTTTGTTTTACTAAATTTTGTATTTACATTATTATGTACAGGACAGGAAGTTTTTATATTTTGATGCCATTTGTAAGCAAAATTAAGGTAATAAAGATGGCCTTTTTAGGAATGCAAATATTTTTTGGTATTAAAATGAGTGACGTTTAAAGAAAAGGCAGTCTTAATATTGTGCTGAGTAACGGGCTCATTTTGCTAAACGTTTACGCCAGACACTGTTCACATTAAGCGTCCACACTGCAGTAAGACAGTGAGCGAAACGTTTTGTGTCATTCAGGTTATTGAAAGCTCCGTGACTTATTGACCAGTGCAATGAAAACGTTCAGTAAAATGAATCCGTTACTCGACACAATATTCAAATGTTGTATTTCTGACCATCTTTAAAGATGAGTTTCTTATAACTAACTGTAAGTACGATGTCATATCATTGAAGGTTCTCCTCTATGTGTGTTTTTCATGTTTCAAATTTCTGTAGATCTAAATTATTCACATGCTCCCCGAACACGAATCTCTTGCGTTGGCTCTTTCGCTTTATACGTTACAGCAATATCTACGAGCTAAGGCCCATTGGTAACAGCTTACTTAACTACCAGGCACAAGAACATATATCCCTGCTTAGAAGGCTTAATGCCTACTTTTACGGACCTAGAAAGTACAACTGAGCCATTGATGTGTGAAGACAGAATAGAGTGAGGCTGCGTATCTCTTTAGACTTCCCTGAAATAAGCCTAGTTCTGCGGAATTAGATAAGAATTCTCTTTGATCGACCAGAATTTGCATTAGTACTAAAGAATGATTTATTCAAAAACAACATATCTTTAAAACCACTCATGTGTAGATGTAGACTTTTATAATGATCCCGAGAACAGTATAAACTTGTACTAGTACTTATGCCTAAGGTAAAGGCTGTCAAGTACTGTTCCACAAGTCCTTATTGTAAGGGCAGGACTATGCAACCTATAAACCAATCGGTGCCACAATTGTTAGCACGACAACAAATTATTTTGGGAAAGCCAAGTTTATATACAAACGTACGTTTTTTCCGTGAGTGGGTGTTTTCGAAATATACATTTACATTGGGAAGCTCTGTGCCACTCTAGTTTACTGATGCATGTGGGTGGACTGTACAAAAACCTACTTGATTGGTAACATATACGTATATCTACAAAGGTAATCAGCAAACACGTGGTACATTTTTAATCATAGACCGGAAGGAGGAATTGCCTGTTTGAGACTCTAGTCAATTTTTTTACGGTAATATCTCTGTAATAGTTATTGTTAAGCATTTAACAGTAGCGATGGTATTTCCAGAACCCTTCTCGTCACTACCTCAGAAGGTTTTTCCTGTGATCAATTTTTGCGAAACAGGTCACTGTTAACTTGAGAAGTTCAATTATATCTTATGCAATGATTTAATAAGTCTTTTTCTATCCTCATTATTGAGACGCTTCGCCCGTCTCCTCTTGCTCCGGTTAACGTAAATAGGGACAAGCATCGATTTTCTCTTGGCAGTTAAGACAGGCCTTTAAGATATCCATGGCTTGGTAGGCCGTTTGCTTCGTGACATTTCGGAGCTGATTTCTGATTCTTTCTTCATCTTCTACTTTGGTGCGTGAACTGTATGTACTGTGAAATAAAATAATATAATATATAAGACCAGAAACAGTAAAATACGTTAATTTGACTTGCTCTGTATAAATTACGATCAAGGATAACACAAGCTTCCAATCGTGTGGAGTCTGCAATTTATGCAAAGTCATGGTATTTCTGTCTGTAGGCCCTAACCAAGACACCTGTTAAGGTAACTTAATTCTTATAAGTTAATGGGAACTAACTCATTTATTCGATCGTTCCAAGCAATTATCCCATCCTTAGTTGTCAAGCAAACGGGGAAAGGGCTTAGGCAGTTTAGCTAGTCAAGGTCCTAGCCTACAGGCCCCCAAATCCCGAAGAGCCCCTTATAAGCAGCTTCAACTCGGGGCGGTCAGATGGCTTTTTAATTTTGCTGCAGAGAAAATAATCTAGCGATTTTCTCATCCACTATCAATTTTTTAAAATGTTATTGGCTTCGATGAGCAATTATATGTTGAGATACGTGTTTTAAGAAACCAATTGCAAACGCTTTTTGAAAGCCTCTGTGCTCTTAAGACTTCTACGGACTTATTGTTACACTACATCCTACACTTCTGTGACGACAGTTTCTGATACTTTAAAATACGTTTTCCATCAGCCAACAGCCATAGTTGTATAGACAGATAGGCCTATTTGAAGCGACCACGAGGCTGCTATTCTGATAATACCCCACATGGAGCATTTTTGTCATTAGAGCTCTCTCGTCCATTATCTGCATACAGGAGCCGCGACTGTCTGAGACAAAAAATGTCTCAGTACAGGTTATTCAAAAGACTCGGTATGGAGCAGCCTTAGCAAATAAACATCCCGAGCGGAGCGAAGGACCTGTGATACCTCTAGTATTAAACCTAAGGAGAGCAATGAATTTACAACACATCTTTTCAGTTTCAACAATTATTTGTGTGCTACTGATTCAAGTACATTACTTTCAGTACGAAAAATTTCGTTTGAAGAAATTTCGGTGAAAATATTTTCGGTCATAATAATTTCGGTGGAAGTTTCAAGATCTCCGTTTAATCCGGTGGATGTAGATAGAGAAACTTTCACACCAAAGTATTATTATTACAAAAATGATAGCATAAATCCTACTTCCCATCTCTTAGTTGTTGTTGGCCACCGTCTTAGTTTAGAAATGACAATATCTAAACTAACCTTCAGGGTGTGACTGATCAAACAACTAGCAGTAATACTGTAATACATTTCCCTGTTCCAAGTTTATGATACCATCATGATTCATTTTCTTATTCTGCATCAAAGAATTTGAAATTCATAAGTACTATCTTCCTTTGCTTTGTCGAGGTTTGCCGGCCCACGTTCAATAACAGGAACAGATAGTATTGCCGTTGATGATGATGGATCCTTGTAGTTCCGATCAATTACCTCTTGCAGGCATTGTAATAAAGCGAACTCTGATGCTTCTACTTTGAAATCACAGCTTATCAGTATTTCTAATCCACGCAGTGCAGTTGGCGAGGGTAGTATCATGCGTCGTGAACTGTTCCTGTCAGTGAACCACCATGGCCGATGAAAAACTACACAGCTCGCAATATCTCTCTTCGTAAATGTCCAATGGTGTCTGCAATTATTCTCTCTCTCAATATTTGTTTCCATGCTATGAAGAAAAGGATCATGAAGGCCAGCTTCTTCCGAAACATCTTTTCGACCAAATCCAGGTTCGCTTTTTCTCAGTTGTTGCCATGTTGTTATTCCATAGACATGCCAACCACGGGATGCGACTGTTCGCCTTAACGTGACTTCCATCTTTCATAAGTGAGATGCCGATAGCCGTTTCTTGCTCAGTATTCTTGATGCGAATGAAACAAGTACAGCTTAGATTATCATTTGAGACAATACTCTTGTCCAACACTAATCCCAACAGACACCGATCAGCTTTCATGTAGACATGGAACGAAATTGGATTTCCCTGTGTCCATTATACCCCATCAGTGATTGGGGTGGAGTTAATGAATTTATAGAAATATATGCTTTGAAGAAGCTGTGCCTCATTTTCGAGAGTTATTTGGATTGCAAACCCAGACGAGAATGATCCTTACGGAAATACTTATTAAATGCTCTTAATATTGTCATATAGCAACGTCTTTTTACTCCCTCTCCTTCGCAATCTTACAAATTGAGTTTAGGTAACACTGCATGTTGTTGCTGCTGCCATTTTCTATGACAGAAGCTGCAATTTTAGTGTCTCATGCTGCTAAAACCGCACTGGCATAATTTGCCTACTTTGTCCATCCGAAAAACCAATATCTGCTTTCAAGCTCCACTGCTTTAGAAGACTGCTTGGGAGCACGTGGAAACAGAAAATCACTAATATTGACTTTAAATAGAGGATCACTAATGAAATCGGTGCGTATGAGCCTTTTCTAGAGACAGCAAGGAGAAGAAAGCTGCAATGGTTCAGTCATGTCACTAGGAAGATGGGGACTCTTGCTTTCGACATCATGCACGGTAATGGGGAAGGTAGTATAGGAAGAGGTCGACCAAAGAGAACGTGGTTGACAGACATTGGAGAATGGGCGGGGAAGAGTGTGGTAACATGTATTCGAGAAGCGAAAAAATTGTGAACTCATCAAAGTGCCCCAACGGCCACCAGGCCACGGGAGTGACGTGACGTGACGTGACGTGTCCATCCACAGTCAGACGCGCCACTCTCCCTAGTTACAGACGCATCCAATAAAGCGGCCGGCGGACTTCTCCAATAATATCATAATTCTAGTTGGCAACCAACCACTTGGATTTTTTCGCTATCTTCTTGAAGGCCACTGCTTCTTTATTCTGACGGACCACAAGTCCTTGACCTACGCACTTCGCTTCAGTTCAGATCGCTACTCTCCTAGAGAAATTCGACATTTAAGATTTATTTCACAGTTTACTTCCGATATTCGTCACCTTAAAGGAACACGTAGCAGTGTTGCGGATGCTCTCTCATACAATACAATCAATTCTTTAAATTCGTTTCTTCTAATGCTGATCTCACTTCTCTTGATCCTGCTCATTACGTCGATAAACGTTTCTTCATAATGCTACATACCGTATTTCCTCTAATTATAGATCCCCTCTAATTATAGACCCCCTCGAAATATAGACCCCCTTTTCGCATGATGTCAAGTAATTATAGACACCCTCTAATTAAAGACCCCCTTTGTTGCAGTAGTGACCTGAAGAAGTCTGTTAGACGAAACGTTGTCAATAAAGTTTCTATATTTGGCGTTTTACTTTTGATAGTTCATACTTAATGTTCTCAAAGCATATTTTTCTTGAAAATCTTTTAAAAACCCGTATTATTGTAAAGGGTAACTAGTTATAGTCAGATAAAGGAAGGTTGTGGCATGCCTTGTATGATTTGTGGCTGATATTATTGTATAATGCAACTGAAGTCCATCTAAAGGTCCTTTGATAATATGTATCTAAAGGTCCTTTGATAATATGTATCTAAAGGTCCTTTGATAATATGCATCTAAAGGTCCTTTGATAATATGTTTTTGCTAGGTTGTAATCCTTTCTTTCCCTTGATACGTTAGAGTGTTATCTTTTCTAATTATTAGTAATTGTTTGTACCTGTTTACTGGGAAATGACTTGAAAAGTAAAGTTTTTTAAAGCAAATATGCAGATAAACTACGACTGGAAGGTAGATTGCAACAATGTTTGGCATATGTCCTTAAATTTCGAAATGATTTAAAATATGTTCTGTGATTGCTTCGCACTAGTATGCGCTGGTGGAATCATGGCATTAATCTTTCGAGAAGGTTACTTACCTTTATAAATAAACTGTAGCAATTATTTTAAGCTAAGGAAACATAGGAATATATGTAATGCGTAGGTACAAAACTTGGAAAACAAATGAAACAATTTTAAATTTTAAACAAATACCAATTAAGCAAATTCAGAAAAGATCCTAATGATATACTGCTCTTAATGTATGTGCCATTTGTATTTTGACACACAAAATTGCTATCAGTCTTACAATATGCATATCACCATAATATCTTTGAACGGCAAAAACTCTTTAAACAAATATTTGAATTTAAAAGTTTTGGTTTCGCCTTACTAACGTATCATGTAAGAGGTGCCTAAATATAGCCTATAAAACCTTTATATTTTAGTAACGGTTAATTTAAGTAGTAGCTTGTTAGTGTAGTGTTTTATTTATTAGACTTTTTGTAAAGATTCATCCATATATTTTACATAAACACTACAGTTTGTATATCATGTTCTTGAGTAGGGCTATGCCTTTATTACGGTATCGTCAAATATTAATTTTATTCTTATAAAATACCATTTGTACAGAACACTGCAGTAATAGGTGAAACTAAATTGTTACCCTGCACACAAGCAACCCAGGAGAACTTCCCGACGGATGTTCTCAATTCCATTTACGTCTTATCATCTTTAATGAATAATGTTGTGGTGAAAGTTTACATATTGGGGACACATATATTAAAATAGTTTGGTCTGATCCTGTTATAAACAAAGACTAACTTGGAGAAAGGAGGTATCTGAAGGTTGACCATATAATAGTAAACCCAAAGATCAGAGAGAAGACAATGATATGCCAATGGACACACATGCTGATCGTTTCAATTAAAACACGATTAATTTAAGGGCCCTACGCGTTCATAAAGTATAGCATTGTCAACTTTTTGATTGCTGCAGGCTAAGCAGTTGTTTTCCATAATCCAAAGCTTTCGGAGACAAAGGAGGTTTAAAATGAGTAAAGTCCACTGCAGATAAGCTTTCTCTTCATCTAGGATTGAAGCATAAACAAACGGTAGGGTGAAAACATTAACTATTGAGACAAAGCAAGTCCTAGGTGCCTTTAATCTTGTTTAAATAACCATGCCATGAATCGCCCCAAACATTCACTATGTCGTAAGCAAATTTTGTACACTTTATGCTTGGAAATCATAAAAGCAATGAGGAAGAGAGCATTTGAATCCACATGTGGCACATTCGTACGGGTTTTTTTCTGCTATTATCTGTTGCATCTGCAACCATTCCTCCTATTTTTCATGTGTGCTAGGAATGGATATTTATTATTATAAGTTTCATAATCCTTAATTGTCTCATGTTTTATTAGATTTAGCGTTGAAGGGATGAAGCAAATTGGCCATCAAAACTCACAGCATTGTATTCCCTAACCTTATTTTATGTATATTGATGAGAAAATTAACACTCATTAGAAGGATAACACATCACAGCCACATTTAATCAAACATATAATAACTCCTTATTCTTATTTCAGGGCAGAATTAGTTGATCTCTCCTCTGCAGCTGTCTCTGATCTCAGTGTCTATAGATGCATTTCTTTGTGGGAAACCTCATGTACCTTAGGGCAACAATCTACCATGCCTACAAATTCTGTATTGTTCCTCAGTGACTATCTAAAAGGTATTCAGATCTGAACACCAAACCAGTCTTCAAAATGTGTTGCAAGAAGTAGCAGATAATATCATAAGGGATCTACGATGGCTTGAGTAGTAGTCGTTCTCTTGTTTTTCTCGTGGACTTGTTCCTTAAATTCAAACAATCCTTTGCAGATTCCACAATTGCATCAGGCAGCTGATGCATCTTCCAATTTAAAGTTATAAACGTTATGCTATTACAAGGAAAGTGCTGTA
>JAAAKM020006971.1:7269896-7289991 GCA_010016025.2 Alatinidae sp. Z8VKAUB7J3 | reverse complement strand
CACAATTGCATCAGGCAGCTGATGCATCTTCCAATTTAAAGTTATAAACGTTATGCTATTACAAGGAAAGTGCTGTAGTCGAGTGTCTAAATATTGCGAGTGTAAATTTGGAATTTGTTTTCATAAATTTATCAATTCTAGAAGGTCATTTCAAGATAAGAGCCATCCAGATCCACTATATACCACACTTACCCCTAATTTCACAAAATACAGATTTGATTTTTTATGGAGCATGTAAGACGTCAGGGAGAGGCATCTGGTCTTAACAAAGAGCATTCATAAAAGGCCCACGCAGTCGAGCATAAGGCGGCATTGAGAGATGTAAATTGTGTCACATATGGACATATTTTACAGAACAGTATTTAATTTCTTATGCTAATAGCATCAGTAAACTTTTGAAGTGTTTACAGTTTGGACGTGGTATAATACGTAGTGGTATGCATAAAATCTAGAGTAGAGGCAAGTAACAAAAATGGATGAAAATATTTTTAAAATGTTAACAAATATGAAAGATAATGGTAAAATACATAGTTTATTAGAAACCATGAAATCAGGTCTGCAATCCCTTATCATAATGACACCCTGCTCATTTAATAAACAATTTAATGGAATTGTTGTCAATTAAGGTTAATGAGTTAAGAACTATATTTGCAGCAAACGTGTAGACCCTAATTAGTAAATATGATAATTTTGACACCACTGAAGTAGAACTACTTTTTATAAGTAAGTATCAAACCATTTTGGTTGGCAGTTATTTTTTATCAAATTTTGTGTAACAAGTCGACAATTTTTTTATGCAGAGCAGACTTGGTAGTTTCTTTATCTAAAAGCCGTTAGCCATAGCGCGTATAGGTAAAATCTTTTTACTATTTAGCTTTTCTGGATATAATTCATTGTGAGTAAGCCAATACATTTGAAACTCCGACTAATAATCGATTTGAAAACAATCTTTTTATATCGTTTCAGCATCAATTTAGAATAAGATTCGGCAGAAAATGTTCGTGCATAACTGATATTTTAAAGAACCGTTGAAATTACAACGAGGCAGATACATAAGTGTGGCAACCTCTATTAATGCGGTAGGAATGCAATTCTATGTGTACTCTAGTCTAGGCATATCGAAATCTGACCCTTGGTGGACCAGTCAGGTTTCCAGGTTATATTACATTCTACAAAAAACATGTAAAGCAGTATTCGAGGGATGTGGCCAAGGGGGATATATAACATTCTTTAATCTTCGCTGACTAATATCCGACGCTGTCACTTTGAAGCTATGACGAGCCATTTTACTTTGACCTTGAGGGTTACTCTGTCCATGTAAAAGATGATGAAAGAAGGGAGCAGAAAATGGGTATTTAGGAAGCTTGGCAAAGTATGTCTCGTTGATAATGCCCCAAACCTGCGTAAATGGTACAAAATTTGCCTATTGCGCCGCTTGTCCGCAATTCATGATATTTAGTTTATTAAGTATTTTTTTGGAACCATTCATGACCAAGAATTTACTTGCATTCATTTTTATAGTAGTTTTCGTGAGCTTAAGTCTGTCTATGTCTACTTGTATGTCCACGTTTGTTTGCATGATCATCATAATTGTTCGTATCAACTCCCGCAAGTGTTTGTGGACTCAACGTAAATAAAAGCCTGCTTGACTTTTCTCCACTTAATGTCCTTAACAATAAAGGTTCAAAATTGTCCTTGCTTTATCATTTACCATTTCTCTGATAGCAAAGCCTATGGCAGGTCGATGATGTACCGGATACCATCCTATTCCAGTGTTTCGTTGTTTTTCGACATTTCTATAAGATCATAGACTTATTAGTAATAGCACGGTTGGATATGAAGCGATAATTAGTAGAACATTTTGAAATGTCAAATCGAATTACAAGTCACTCTATTACGACGTAACGCACGATTACTTTCCGGACAAGGTTTAGGAAATATCCCAGGTCTAAGCTAATAGCTTTAGAGTTTATCTTTCAACATTCATTGCATAGCCGTTTGAAAAGGCCTGGAAGGGGATCCTTTTATCAGATGGAAGCCCAATTAGAGATTTAATTAGATGTTGATTGTGCCTGTTGCAAGAAATCTATTGGATATGATCTTTAATTAAAAGCGCACGTATTTCCCTTTGATGACTTGCCAATTATGGTGTTGTACAATTGCAGTAGGCTTGGATTTTCTTATCTAGAAGTCGGCACTGTAAAAGACTAGGTTGTTAGGGCAAGTGTGCACGCATAGACGCGTAAGTGCGTGGGTTGATCTATTTCTAGCCGATGACACGAATCTGTACTGAAATACACGAGTCGGATAATGACGTTGCATCAAGGGATCACAAAACAGAGAAATTCCTCAACAACAAACAGTGTAAAGTGTTCTTTTCCCAAATTTATTAACGTCATCTCGGTAGTGACATATCAAAGTTTAATAATCACAAATAATAACTAATTGGTTTTAACAATGAGTAAAGAAAACAACTTAATGCGTAAGAAAAAGATAGAATTTTCGTGTAACAAGCTCTGTGCGTAAACACATAACCCTAGAGCTTCAGTTTTAAAAATGGACGACTTAAAATTGATTTAACAGGACCTTCTATTTGTGCGTTGTTTTATCTAAAAAAATTGCCCTCTGATTTAGCACTCACTGCAGCAGCTAATATTGACATAACGGTAATAATATTGCCTTAGAAATTCACATGCAGATGTGCAGCTCTTCATTTTAATTTAAATGCTTCCAAACAAGATCTACCTAAGGGCATCCTTCCTTCAATTACACAAAAACTACAGTGGCACTTAAGCCAGCATATTTAGTTAGTAGACGAGTACAGAAAAAACTACAGTATCAAAGTTTAGATGTCTGTTTACTTGTCTGCACAACTGTCTACTTACCTGTCTGTGCACCTGTCTGTACTCCTGTCTGTATACCTGTCTGTACGCCGGTCTGTACGCCGGTCTGTATACCTGCCTGTGCATCTGTCTATATACCTGTCCGTATACTTGTCTGTACTCCTGTCTATATACCTTTCTGTACGCCGGTCTGTACGTCGGTCTGTACGCCGGTCTGTATACCTGTCTGTGCATCTGTCTATATACTTGTCTGTATACCTGTCTATACGTCTGTCTGTATACCTGTCTGTATATCTGTCTGTACGCCTGTCTGTATACCTGTCCGTACGCCTGTCTGTATACCTGTCATTTCCAGCCTTTATGTATATACGCATGACAGCCCCCGTCTATAACATAACGCCAGTGCAAAAAAAGTGATATCATATTATATTTGATGAGTAATTGGCCTTCTGTGATGAACTTTACAATACCTTCAGCTTTTAATTACTCTTTAACATAATTTAGCAATAATTGTAATTCTTGAGGGCGGATTTGGGGGACGGAGGAGGATCAAATACAGAAGTTTCTTTTAACTAAAGAAAATAAATCAAACCGTCAGTCATACTGTAGCCTTGAGACAACGATTACGGATTTCGGGGAACATAGTTCATCATAACTTGCGACGCTGTTCTATATTGTTATATTGCTGAAAGAGATCGCTGAGAACACTTTTTGCGGACGGGAGGATGACCTTACTGAATGGTCGTCTCTAAATCCCTAAAGGATTAGTTAAGCATACTTGTAATGTAACGAACAAAGAAATAAAATTGGTATATTAAAATACTTGCGTGTCCTTTTCCACGATCTGTAAATTTGCGGATACCAGCTATTACTAACAGTAGAAAGCCATAACACATTTTTAATGGATTCAAACTTCTCTGGAGATCTAAAATATATTTATTTGGTAATTCTAGGGTTGCATTAAACTCGAAAACTAAAGTTGTGCTATGGTAAATACTACATAGTATCATTGCAGTACTATTTTTCTAGATCTTTAGAATAGGTATTGGCGTGGTAGTAATATCATAGTAGTGCAAAAATATCTTAAATTAGTAATAGTGTTGTAGTAACATCTGACTTAAAAGTGGAAGTGTCAGCCCGTTCCTGAACTATTGCAGACTCGACTGAAATACTAACATTCATGTTGGATTCAACTTTAGTAAACATTTTTTTATCTCAAAACAAACAAAAATTAGTCAATTATACTACAAATAACGTCTAGCTCGGTTATTTGGCTGTTGATGGTATTGCATCTTATAGTGAATTTTGTTCATTTTAATTACTGTAGGGCTTCATGACATCACCAACATTTTGCAATCATGGCGCATTTGAAACAAAATATTTGCGTTTTATTGCAGCTTGAAAAGGTTTAAGTCTAATGTATTAAGCTTGAGATATTGTAACGTGGACATTTGCAAAGGACAAGTGTAGTAAACAACAAAAATAAGTATCAAAATAAAGAGAAAAGTGCTAACTCAAAACCTGCAATGCCGCTTTAAAAGCTATGATATATATTTTGGTGAAGTATACCTGATCAACAGAGTGTTCAAAAAAGCATTATCCTCTTTTGATTATGCTTTCAATTTTATTGTGAAAAATGAACTTTGTAAAACTTTGCTATGTAGCATTGAAAGGTGCCTGTATTTCAACTTGCTTTGAGCGGTGCCTGGCGAAGCGCTTTAGTACAATAAGCTAGTCCGAAACCTGATCTTTAAGTCATGCATCACAAACAAGATATGTTTTCGGAGTCCTTTGTGGTATTTCATATGAGACAAATGCTTGAGAACTACAAGAGAAGCAGGGAAATTGTACACAGTAGATCCAAATGCGAGATCTACGCTTTAGCTGTATGTTGCTCTACCATATCAGCCGAGGGTTGGGAACTAATATGGCACCTGGACTAACGTATAACGGTATGAAAGTGATTATAGCTCGGACGGTTGCGTAAAACGCCGCTGTAGCTCGGACCCTATGTTCGAATCCTCGTTATAACAAATTTGTTTCTCTAGTAATAATGAAACGCATTAAAAATATCAAGTAATTGTAATTAGGCAACGTACAGATGATTTCAGTTTGATACCCTAACACATCCAGTGGTGACTCTCTTTACGCTTTAGGTCGACTGACATAAAATTCAGATGGTCCACTGTTTCAGTTAAGGCAATGTATCAGTAGGTTGCATTAGTTTAACAATTTTTCCATACTACTCATACAACTTCCCCAAACCTGATTCTTGTTACCTGTAAATCATCAATAGCAATCCTGAACCCTGCTATTATCACAGCACTGTAACGTCATATTCTTCTTTCTAGACTATCAAATGAAAATTTGTTTCCTTTAGGACATGTTCTCTTTCTACGTGGCATGTACGTGGCTAAAACTACAACAATTTGCTAATAATATCAAATGGATTGTGTCTAAGACTAAACGAGCAATATCCTAAGGCCACTGCTTTCTCAACTATAAAATAACATCACAATGATTAGGAGACGAAACACTTGTTTGAGAATGGAACATCATTTGAAACGACTCATTTGCAAGTACGAGATATGCGCAATCAGTACCAGACCCCATTACATTCTTTTTATGTATACTATCATAAAATGAATTCTGTATTTTTTTCTCTCCTGTTTCAGACATTCCTTTCTTTTGTCATTGTATCCATTCAAGTCATAAGCTCTTGGGTCATACTGATCCATGGGTCACTGTGGCTAGATCACTGGGTCATACAGCAGATCGTCCTCGGAGAAGGAATTGTTAAGAACATAAAACACAAAGAGATTCCCACAGGAAAATTTACTAAAATTTGCAGCTCACGCGAGAAAGATCTTCCCAAGAGTCTCATAATAATATAAAAGATAACAGATGGACGTTTCCAGGGCAAGGCGATTACAACAATTATAGAGAGAGGAAACAGACCAGCATTTTATGCTGTCCCAGACACAAGGGAATTAGAATCCTTGCATTACATTCATGTCAAACATACAGTCTTGATATGAGCGGCGAGGTAACAGAGGGAAGCGAAACACGTAACAATCTTGCTAGAAATTATTTTAAGAACTTTATTTTAGCGATGGTAGATTTTAGCTTAAAAGTTGTCGTACTTTGTACACACGAGGCTTAGATTGTATACCAAAGGACCTAAAAATAATAAAACTTTAATATTTGTAGATATTTGGAAACAAATGAATATTTTTAGTTTATTCTGTAAATAATGAGTAAGTTTAAGAGTAAATAATGTTATCCCTTGAAATAAATCTTAGTAATCATAAAGCGTGTGCGACCACCTGAAAGTTGACAGTTACAACCTTCTGTTTGTAATTCTATTCTCAGAGAACCTTTTTCTTGATTTAAGTCCACAAATCTTATTTATCAAAAGTATAAACACTTGTTTGTTAATACAACATGCTTAGATCATTGCCTTAGCACGGTCTGCAAGCTAAAATTATCGTACTTTGACCCCAAGTTTCACTTCATATCTTTTCATATTTTGCACGGAAAACGAATTTGCACAAACCAAGAAAGGAAATGTACATGTCACCTAACAACAGGATTGCGTTGGTCTTGATTCACGATATGTGAACTTTGACATTCAAAAACTCAGTTGTTTGTTACTCAAAGTGCAAACATATATTGCATAGCAAGAGTGTTCGTATCAAAACTATCTAAAGCCATCTCTTTTGAAAAGACAAATTTAGAAGATTCTCGACAGTTTAAGTCAGACCATTTTGTTTACGTTTCATGAAAACAATGAATTTTATGAAATATTATAGTCTGTATTAAAATAATATCCATGCCTATTTTATTCATATTTAGCAATATCTATGTTTGTATTATTGTTATGTAACAATGTCCATGCTCGTGTTATTGTTATTTAACAATACCCTTTTGTTTTATTGTTATTTAACAAATTCTATGTGTCTTTTTATTGTTGTTGAACGATGAATCTATTGATTAATTACAATTTAACAAACATGACCAAATTTCTTGTCATCTACATTTTCGACTTGCAAGTAAGCACAATCAAAACAGTAAACATTACCTACCTTTTCTGAAAGCCAGCCAAGCAAAGTTTGAACAAATTTAGTCTTTTAGCAAAAGCAGTGCATAGTGGAGTAATGTTTTTAATCCATGCTATTATAAACCAAAAAACAAAATATTACCCGTAATTCAGTAGTCTCGTCTTTATTTCTAAAGTGTTTATTATGGTGTTACACTACGCGAGTACTTTATTATGATTGATTTCTGTTAAATCTAAATAGAAAAGAGGAGCTATACAGCATCCTTGAAGAACATTGTAGACGTGAAATACTGCCTTTGCTACCTCCATTAATATGGGGTTTGTTTTAACAAAACATTTTAGCAAAATAACAAGATTTTACTAATTGTCGGTTTTATACAACCAAGAAGAACAGGCGTTTCTAGTCTTAAAACGTGCAGACGATATACGAATCTGTTATAACCATTTTGCCGCGCTGTTGTTTCGATCACGAAAAATAGCGATAACAGCTTGCAAATGGAAGGTACTGAGGGAGAGATTGTCGATTATGCCGTCAAAATGAGACGCTTACCTTCACACTTTTTGATGGATCATCTTTTAAAAAAAGGTGAAATCGATAACGACAAACTCAATCAGATCACGACACTTTTGGTTGATTTTCATCAACAAGCAGCAACAGGCGAGCCGATTGACAGCTTGGGGACCTTTGACGCTGTCAAAAAAATTGTGATGGAAAATTTTGATGAGCTTGAAACCTTTGTGAGTTCTCAAGAAGGATTTCTTTTTTCTCAAAAATCCTATAACTTTTTAAAAAAAATAACGCAAGATTTTTTGCAAAACCATCGCTCCCTTTTTGATCGTCGTGTGCCAAATCATCGTATTCGAGAGGGGCACGGAGACTTACATGTGGGCAATATCTGCTTGCTGCCTGACCAAATTGTGATTTATGATTGCATCGAATTTTCAGAGCGTTTTCGCTGTGGAGATGTGGCCGCTGACATCGCTTTTTTGGCGATGGATCTGGATTTTAGAGGCTACCGAGGATTTTCAAAATATTTTGTCAAAAAATACTCTCAAGAATCACAAGACCCTGAAATCTTACCACTGATTACTTTTTATAAAACCTACCGAGCCTTAGTGAGGGCAAAAGTGACGGCTCTTCGATTAAAGTCTCAAGATCTCAGTGCCGAAGAGATATCACAAATTCAAAAAGAAGCTCGCGCGTATTTTCATTTGGCCTTGTCTTATCATTTGCCACCTTTTATTGTCATGACTTGTGGCTTGCCCGGATCCGGTAAAAGTTGGGCGGCACGTCACCTTGCCAAACCCTTTGAGGCCCTTGTTCTCAGGACAGATGTGATTCGAAAAAAATTTAAGGGGATTCCCATTCCTCAACATCAGTCCGCTGACTTTCAAAAGGGGATTTATTCTCAAGAAATGACTGCACTCACTTATCAACAAACAATCGATGAAGCTTGCCAAAAGCTTGATTCAGGGCGTCCGGCAATCATTGATGCCGGGTTTTCTCAAAAGTTTATGAGAGACATTGTGATGGAAAAAATTGGCGAAAAAAAGATTCCTTATGCCTTTTTTCATTTGAGTTGTCCTGAAGAAATTATCAAAGACAGGCTCAAAAAGCGACTCCACGAGACTCATGAAGCGTCTGATGCCGATATTTCGGTTTATGAAAGTATTAAAAAAATCTTTGAGTTCCCTGATGAAATTCCAGAATCTCGGGTGATCAACTGGAATGGCGTCTTGCCTATCGAAATGGCCTGTGCTCAGGTGATAGACTGTTTGATTGATCAAGTCTCTTGCTAAATACACAGAGGTTATTATGAAAAATATTTTGGTGCCAGTTGATTTTTCTCAGACCACTAAAAAAGTGATGCAAGCGGCTATTGAGGTCGCTCAAAAATTTTCGGCTCACCTGTGGTTGATTCATGTGGCGGCACCTGACCCTGATTTTGTAGGCTATGAAGCCGGGCCTCAAACCGTCAGAGATCAAGTCGCTAAAAAACTCCATCAAGAACATCAAGGCCTTCAAACGATGGCTAAAGATCTGGAAGCTCAAGGGCTGTCCGTTACTCCTCTATTGATCCAAGGCCCTACGGTTGAAACTATTTTAGATCAAGCCAAAAAGCGACAAGCTGATCTCATTGTGATGGGTTCTCACGGTCACGGAGCTCTCTATCGATTGCTTTTGGGTAGTGTCAGTGAGGGAGTCTTGAAAAACACTTCTTTGCCTCTGTTGATTATTCCCTCAAAGTCAGAAAAAAGCTGATCTCGATGCAAGCGGTCTTGTGTGAGGCACCGGGGCAATTAAAGTTGGTGAGTTTGCCTCGGCCTCAAATTCAGGCCCATCAACTTTTGATTCGTGTCACAGCTTGCGGAATTTGTCGAACCGATCTGCATGTTTTAGACGGAGAACTCTCTCAAACTCGATACCCAGTTATTCCTGGTCATCAGATTGTGGGGGTCATTGAGGAGTTGGGTGAACATGTCACCGATTTTTCACCAGGCCAACGAGTCGGGGTTCCCTGGTTAGGGGGGAGCTGTGGTCATTGTGAGTATTGCCAACATCAACGAGAAAATCTTTGTGACCAAGCCGTTTTTACGGGTTGTCAGATCAACGGAGGTTTTGCTCAGTACTGCCTGGCCGATTCTCGTTTTAGCTTTCTGATTCCACAAGATTATCCAGACACTCAGGCAGCGCCTCTTCTGTGTGGCGGTCTGATTGGTTATCGAGCCTTGTCGAAAACAGGCTCTTCTTCGAAACTGGGCCTCTACGGCTTTGGTTCGGCGGGTCATTTGGTGATTCAGATGGCACGCCATCAAAATCGCCAGATTTTTGTTTTTACCAAACCTCAAGATCAGGCCGCTCAGTCTTTTGCCAGAAATTTAGGGGCAACTTGGGCCGGAGGGTCTGATGAAACTCCTCCAGATAAGCTCGATGCCGCCATCCTCTTTGCCCCTGATGGGGCTCTTGTTCCCAAAGCTCTTCAAGATGTCAAAAAGGGGGGCAAGGTTGTCTGCGCCGGTATTCACATGAGCGATATTCCCTCGTTTCCCTATACCTATTTATGGGGGGAGCGAGAAATTTGCTCCATCGCCAACCTCACTCGCCAAGACGGGGAAAACTTTTTGGCTCTGGCTCCTAAAATCCCGATCAAAACCACTGTTCACACTTACCCCCTCGAAAAAACGCCCCAAGCTCTCGAAGACCTGCGGCAAGGTCGATTTGAGGGTTCAGCCGTGATCACGTTATGACCTAAAATCAACACCGATAAACTCTGGCATTGATGATTTGAATCCGTTAGTCTAAGGGGCGCCTTAAAAATATCTTTAACAGATACGGTTATCAGGAGGGCCCTTAGCTCAATCGGTTAGAGCAGCGGACTCATAATCCGTTGGTTGCAGGTTCGAGTCCTGCAGGGCCCACCAGCTATTTTTCAGCCAAAATCCTACTTTTTTAGGCAAAATTTGAGAATAAAAGGCTGTTTTAGCCTATTTGAATTCTCCGCATTTAGTGCCATCTTTTATCATCTTTTACCCTGCTTTACATTAGAGTACAGGCACAAAAAAGGAACATTTTTTTCGTGCTTGAAAATATGAAAGTTCTCCGAACCATCACAATCCACGGCGAGCCCATCGTCAAAAAAAATCACTTGATGATCGTTCAGATAAAAAAATAACCCCAAGAACCTCAGTCCCTAGGGTCGTGGAAGCTCGAAACATTATACCACACGAGAAGCAAAGGGGCGTGGTCAATGAAGCTAAAAAATAGGGCTTTAAAAAGATGCATCAAGTGTAATTTTTGCGGACCGAAGAAATTTTTTAAAAATAGACCACGGGGGCGATATAAAACCACGAAGGGATTTTCAAGGTTAAGTAAAAGATGCCTGAGATGTCGTGATCAAGACATTGGCTACAAGATGAAATATAGGCACGTCGTGAATCTCGCTTCAGCAGCTTTTCATCAATCTGAACAATTTCAAATGAAAGGGTACGATCTTCGCTGTCCGTGTCATGGGTGTTCCCAAAAGATAAATGAGCTTATTTCTAGGGAGTTGGAGCTATGACCATTTACACAAATTATCTGACACTACCGAATTTCATAAGTAAGATGATAATTCGATATATAAATCAGATACGAACGCATATATCAAAATAGCTCCTGATATTAAGGCTGTGCTTATATTAAACAAAAGAAAATAAGGCCAAATCACCATTATCATATATTTATGCTTCTGAGCTTCTTTGCCGTATGTTTCAGGAAATTCATGCATTTTTTCCGCCTTTGAAAGCTCTTTTTGTAAGGTGTTTATCATATTCACACGGATAATCATTACAAAAACCTCAAAAAAAACGTAAGAAATCAAGGAAACAGTTAGAAATAGAGCTGCTGTAGTGGATTGCAAGGGAATTAATATGTCCTTTGTCATGTTCCATATTCCGAATAGGCCGGCGTATCCCGCCATCATGACAATATTTGACAAGTTCTTTGACTTTTCGAAAGCGTCAGAGACTACTTCTTTTTGCTTTTTAATAAAATCGTCATTCATAACTATTTATTATATTTTTTCAAGTGGGTTAAATGTATTTTTTTGATTAAGTAAGTTAATTATTTTTTTAAGACTGCGACATTCAACATAAACATGCCCTGAAGCCTCAACATCTTGTTTGAAGGCTTTTTGTTCGGCAGACATTTTGTCTTTCCCTGTTTTAATCTCAATCCACCAACTCGGACCATTGGGCTGTAAAGCCACAATA
Organism: Alatinidae sp. Z8VKAUB7J3; assembly: GCA_010016025.2. Taxonomy (NCBI): domain Eukaryota; kingdom Metazoa; phylum Cnidaria; class Cubozoa; order Carybdeida; family Alatinidae; species Alatinidae sp. Z8VKAUB7J3. Next base: position 7,278,336 of record JAAAKM020006971.1, on the reverse strand, counting down.
TCTGCGACTCCATTGCGGTCATATTGACTTTTTTTTCTAAAAACTCTCTTTCTGGGGTCGTAAACGCCTCCATTGTTATTGCGAAATACCACCTTCCAACCGAATAACCGTAGGTACTTGATAACAGATTTTGTCAGTTCGTTGGTTTCAGATGTTTTCTTCATTTGAGAGGTCAATCGACCTCTATTTAAGTCTGATCAGACTAAGGTTTAGGGAAAGGAAATCGCAACAAATGGCTATTTATGACCAAAAATTCAGGAAAACATGATGAGCCTTTCATTACCGGGGCAACGGTCCAAAAGCGGGCTGAAAATCTCTACATTTGGGACAAACTCGGTCCTCAGAAGGTCACTGAGTTGCTCAAAAAGCATGGTGATGAGGTTGTGTTGCGCCATGTCCGTCGTTGGATCACTGAAGGCGGATGGTACGAAAAGCGTAAGAAGTTTCACGCAGCTTACAGCGCAAAAAAACTCAAAGAGCAAGCAGAGCAGAGAGCAAAGCGTGACGTCACCAGGGAAGAGCGTATTCGTGATCGCTTTTATGCCATCACTGAAAAGTTGCTTGACAAGATTGAAAAAGCAATCGACGAACTGGATGACATTAAAGGCGATGCCCGGCAATTTATTTCTAATAAAGTCAAAGAAGTATCTCATGCTCTTAAAAATTGCCAAGAGGTGCAATGGCGAACAAGCCAAATTTCTGATGAAAAAATTACTGATCCCACGACCCAATATGAGGGGATCACGATTCTCACCGACGATGATATTTCTCTAGATAACAAAGGAAATGAAGATGAATGAGGAAACTGTTTCAGAGGTAAAAGTTGAGTCTAAGAAAAAGAGTCCGAAGCCAAGGGTTTTGAAGGTTGGCGACACTTTCAGATACAAACATCTTGAATATCGTGTTGAACAGCACCTTTATGACAATAAGTATCTTGTCACCAATGCGGCAAGGAAGATCTATCCTTGTGATGCTTTTGTGGCTGAGTATCAAGGTTAAGTGAGTCTGACTTGGTTGCTTTATCTACCTACGTTGAGGATCGCCTGAGTCAAGGGCTGACGATACGATCTCATGCAAATGCTTATAGAGATTCGCGGGTTCAGTTAAGACCCGCTCAAAGATCCATCTTAAAAAGATTCCGCAGTATGAGATACAACTCATACCTATTGGAAAATGAGCGTTGGGATCTTTGTAATGAGCTTTTAGTGAGAGCCGGGGTCCGCTCAGGCAAGACATGGGGGGCCAGTTACGCAGCTTTTCAGGATGCGATCAGTCTCAGCGGTGGCGGTGATTATCTTGTTGCTGGGCCCACCTGGACAAAGTGTAAAGAGGTGGCTAGGGAAGCCTTTTTATTTTGGGCGCGTCCGTACTGTCGGGTCATTCGTGATAGGCATTGTATTTTGTCCAATGGCATTAAGGTTCATTTTATGGGGCTTCATAAGCCGGCGGCGGTTGATGGTTTGACGTTGCGGGGTGCCTGGGTTGATGAGATTAAGGACTGTAAGAAGTTAGCGATTGAAAAGGTGGGTGAGCGTGTTCTCACCACTAATGGAATTGTCATCTACACCACCACCCCGACAGGATATAACTTTATTTATGAGATGTTTGAAGGAGAGGAGGTGGGAGATCCTGGTCTTCGTGACACAATCAATTTCAGCACCTATCACGGCATCGCTTCTAAGTCAGCTATTAAAAAACTTGCCTCAAAAATGGATGAAAGGACCTATAGACAGCAAATTCTCGGTGAGTTTGTCCAGTTTACAGGTCGCGTCTTTTATAACTGGGACAAAGAATATAACCACGTTGCGGGTTTCGAGGTAGGCGGAAGATCTTATAGTGTTGACTATAACCCTGATCTTCCTGTCGCGCTTTTTATGGATTTCAATGTCAACCCAATGTCTGGCGGTTTTGGTCAGATGCACACAATTAACCGGGACAGATACGCCACAATCTTTGACGAGATTGTTATCCCCGACAGTCACACTCAACAGTTCCTTGATGTGGCATTAGAAAGAGCGGCTCAGTACGGGATTCCTAAGGAAAACATCACGGTTTATCCAGACCCGACAGGGGGTCAAAGACGCTCAGAGGCCGGATACAGCAATTTTGTGGTCATCACCAAGCACAATCAATTCAAGATGAAGGCAAGGCCCGCAGGGTTCCCGAAGGTTGTTGATAGGCTATCGGCCACAAATTCGATGATCAAGCGAATGGACGGATCACGTCATCTTTTTGTGCATCCAAGATGTAAAAAATTACCGGGATGTTTTCAAAAGCTCCCCTATAAGGAAGGGACAAACGAACCGGATAAGTCACTCGGTTTTGATCACTTGCCTGATGGAGCGGGTTACTGGATCGAGTTTGAGTGTCCGATCACTTTTGATCCTAACGAAGTCGTCAAACAAAGAATCCCCACAGTTGTGAGATAGCGGAGTCATTATGGGTATAGATAAAAAGAGTATTGATCTTGAAAGTAGCGCTTTGGCTATGAATCATTTTAGTTTAGATAGTGGTGATGAATTTGTTTCCTAGCCTATTATCAACGGACAAGTGACTCTTGAGAAAATCAAGAAGTCTCTTGAGCTGTTGCATGAGGATTTATACGACAAGTCAAGAATTTCAAAAAGCAAGCAGTTGTCAAAAATTGAAAACGGTGAAGCGATTATCTCCGAGTTTGATAAGGTCCTGCAACGAGAGTTCCCTAATACCTGGATGTATAAGAGAAAACAAGTCGTCAACCTCATCAAATACGTCTCAAGACTACTGTCAACCATATACAAAAAGCCGCCTGTTAGGACTTTAAAGGTCAAAAAGAGCGAAACCTTAGGTCAAGACGATTTAGATCAACAAAACGAGCTGATCGAGATGATTTACAGGCGAGGGAAAATTAACAAGTCTTTTCAAACGATCGAGAGGGCGGTTAAGTGGTCAAAATCTGTTTTGGTTAGGGTCATGTATAACCACAAACGCAAGAGATTTAGTCTGAAAGGCTTTTCGCCCCAATACTTTCAAGCGATATTCGATAAATATGGTGATGTGGTGGCCGCTGTCGAGTTGAGTCACGATAAAGCTGATGGGTCTATAGACTATACCGTTTGTACGGCTCAGTGGTGGTATCAATTCAAACGTCAAGATGACAAGTTAACTCATTTGGGCAGCCAAGAAAACGATATAAAGATGCTGCCTTATTTTTTAGTCAATGACGTTGATATGACGGTTTCTGAAAGGAAATTGCCTCACCCGGATATTACCCAGAAACACACCTGTGAGAATATCAATCTTATTTTGACTGATCTTTTGCATTTGTCTAAAAATTGCGCTTTTAAACAACTTTACGGGATTGATGTCGGGAAGTTTCCTGAAGGGACATCGCCAGAGGCGATCTTAGATTTTCAAAGTGAGAAAAAAGATTATGGAGAGCAGGGCCATCAAGCCCAAGTCGGCGTTTTAGAACAAGGAGCCGACTTTGACGGAATCGTTAAGGCAGCTAATTTTATTCTTAACCTGTTTGCCATGTCTCACGGTCTGCCGGCCAATACTTTTAGTGTTGAAAAGAAAACCCTTTCATCGGGGATTGCTTTAAAAATAAACAATGCGCCATTGATCGAAATGAGGGAGTCAGAGGAAGAGAAGTATTCGGACATTGAAAATGAGCTGTTCCCGATTATTAAAGCCTATCACAATCTCTATAAAGATCGGGCCAATGGCCATACTGAGGGGGAGATAAGCGAAAAGGTTGAGCTGGTGGTCAATTTTGTCCGCTCTGACGATGCCTTTGAGAGTCCTGTTGAAAATCGCAAGCAGGCCATCTTAGAAGTCAGTGAAGGGCTCAGGAAACGCTCTGATTATGTCAAGTTATTGTATCCCTTTAAAACAACTGAAGAGTGCAAGCAGTACCTCAAAGAGGTTCAGGATGAGGATAAAGAGCTTAATATCCAAATAGACCTCGACTCATTCCCTGAAGAAGAGGAACCAGAAGAAGACGAGTCGGAAGATGGCGAAGAAGAAGCGTAATCCCTTTGATCCTGATTCATCTGATAACGATTTTGATAATGTCCCCTCATTTGATGAGATTGACAGGATATTAAGACAAAGGCATCAAGCCGAAAATTCAATTATCCGCTCGGTTGAAAGCAACATCAAAAAAGAGTCACATAAACTTTGGGTTTCTCTACTGCGCCGCTTTGGCAGGTTGTCAGTCGATAAGTCGGGGAATATCAAACCGACTCAAGACAATGTGGGACGTTCGGAAGAGATTTCTTTATTTGCGTCGAGAGGAATTAAGCAAATTGTCAATAAATCAGTCAAGAATCTGATTGAAGGAACGGGGCGATTAAGCCCGTTTTATGAAAAAGAAGTTTCTCAAATCATGTATGGTCGAAGATCAATCACCAAAAAAACAATACGAAATATCATTTCCTCCAAGCATGCCAGGGCGGTTTTAACGACAAATTTAGAGAATTTCAGAGATGCCGGCAATGCGTTGGTGAGGAAACTCAGGCGAGAGCTGACGGGCTCCCTTTTCACCCGGATTGCTCCCAATGAAATCGCCGACAAGATTAGACCGCATATTAAGGGGGTGGATAAACAGGGTAATTCACTCAAGAAATACGCCAAGGTCTATGCTCAGACAGCATACAACGCCTACGCGGGGGCAATCTCGAACGATGCCACCTCAGATCAAGACGTGGCGGCTTATCGTTATTCCGGCCCGGCTGATGGCAAAAACAGGCCCTTTCCTTGTGGCAAATACGTTAAGCAAGTGGTGCCTAAAGAAGAGATGCTGGCAGTTATCGAGCAAACCCCAGGGGCGACACTTCACAATCCTGGTGGCTGGAATTGCCGTCATAAACTGCACCCGATCTTCAGAGATGATCCCAGGTTAGAAAGCCTTTTAAATGGCTAAATTCAGATTCAAGCATGGTGAAAGGATCTTTGAGAAGATTCGGGATCTCTTTTCATCCGAAACACAAAAGACTCTCAATCAGGTCGCTCAAACAGCTACAGAAATGATCGTAGAAAGAACAGATTCGGGGAAAGATCGCTCAGGAAAAAAGTTTAAGCCTTACGCTCAAAGCACCATTAAGCAGAAGAAGCGAAAAAAAGTCTTGGGGGGTGGAAGGACGGTCAATCTCCAAGACTCAGGTCAAATGATGAATCGCGTTGATGTCGTTCGCAGAGCCAGGGGAAACAAGGTCAGAATCGGTGTCATAGGTGGTTTTGAACAAAAAAAAATGCAACACAATATCAAAATGGGCCGTGATCCGATGGGGGTGACAGGAAAAGAACGTGAAATTCTCGCCGAACTGGCTAAAAAAAGAATTGTCAGAATCGTAAAAAATCTTCAATAAATTTTCAAATCCTAAGTCTGATTAATCCATATTAGCTTTTATCCAACATGGAATTGTTGGTGGTTTTACTAGCCGTGGATGCGGTAAAGCGGAATCTTGGATGAGAGGAAGTTTTTATGGGTGACAAGAATGATACAGATCCTTCAGTTGAAGATCAGGTGAAAACTCTTAGCGAGCGGTTATCGGCTCTGGAGAGTGAGAACGAAAGGCTCAATGCCGTCAATTCGAATCTCATCGGCCAGAGAAATACGCTCAAAGAGAAGATCGGTTCACTTGAGCAACACCACCCCCCCCGTTATGTAACTTTAGACCGTAATGATCACCCCCCGTTTATTCACCCCCCCCCCCCCCCGTTTAATCGGCACTCCAGAGTAACTTCACATAAGTATACCTCGTAAGATACATAAGAGCAGCGGCGTAAGTAGACGGGGGTATGGCTATACACCTCTCACGGTACCTTTAACATTTAGATTAACCAATTTTGAAAAACGTATACACTTTGGAAGACAGGATATCATAATGGTCAGAAAATAATCTAAACATGCATCCTCTGCAGTCAAATTATTAACTCTCTGGGGGAGAAACCCACATATCCAAAAAAGTGATACCTCTGACCTTCTACTTTTTATGTGTGAACCAGTAGATAAAGGGTAAGGGCTGGTAGCTAGCAACTCCTCTTGTTTTAAAAAGAGCATCCTTAAACACATCTACTACCTTTAATGATATCATTTGCAATTCGTTTTTCATAGGATCTAACTTGGGAAAGCTTGAGGAATTAACAATCAAAGTTAAAGCCAAGGAAGATGACGATAATCAATGTATAGAGAGCTACAACTGGTGATCCGAAGAAAATAGAGTAAAGGAAAAGGAATGAGCGCTTTGTTCTCATGGTACCTCCTACACCTCTTTATATCCAACAACTTAAACTTAAACTTGCTTTGTGATCACAGCTGTTTAAAGATTGCCGAAATTTGCGGACTGGCGGTAGATTTAAGAAACATTTTAATGCACGCATCTGCAGGAAACCAAAATTCCTATCACAACACAACGCATCGAAGGATGTAGGGAGTTTCATTATTGAATAAAATGTATCCTGTTAAATTTTCACGAGTCACTTTTTATGTTAATTCATTAGATATTTAAATTCTCAAGCTCCTTAAGAACGATGTTAGTGTGGCTTCACTTCACATATCTTTAATTTAACGTGCATAAGATAAACGTACGTCAAATTATGTACATGAACGAATGGCAAGCGAATTTCAATAAGAGAAAGCATCGTGTAAAGAGCTTTTTAAAAAATATAACACTACTTTACTGGTCTTAACACGCCAGAAAATCACCGTTAATCTTTAACGGGTGGTTTGTAATAGCCCGAAGTAAAACCTGAAGACCTAAGAAAAGGGGTCGCCATTCGTCACTGCCAAATTATGACCGTAACTGTCGTGATCTTTGCACACTACACCTGTTTACATTCATCGCCAATGTTAACATCTCTTCACAGTGTGAGAAAAGCGACCTAGTGTCTTCACCAATGAAATCCACCAATCATTCTGGTAGTCTTCCGCATGATCCCCTTACCACACACAGGTCTGTGTATAACCTGTACACGAGATTTTTGTCTCCTCTTCAATGCACATAAAGTTTTCTGTCTTTCAGGACGGCTGTTTGAGAGTGGGCAAAACTAAGAGGGTCACGTAAAGATTGGTAAACTGAAGCAAAGTTTCGGAACAAGCATTGGAATTCTGTTCTTATTCAAATGAAAAGGGATTAACTAGTTTGGACATGTGAGAAGGAGAAGTGATGAAAAACTCCAGAACTCCTCGTCAGTATTTTTTGCGATCGAAAAGTTCTATCAGAGGTGCCAATAAAATTTGCTTCTGAAGTGCACAACAATTTTTTAAAATAAAATAGAGTTAAACCATACAATCCTCACTACAACCTATCGAGCCTAAGCCCCCTCTTCTTGGCAGAAATAATTATCCTTCCGATCTGAACCTCCCTCCCTCTTCAACGACAAACCAGGGGCTTATATTAGAAAAATCATTATCAATCCCAAAATGGGACGCGTTTGCTTGTTATTAAAGAGAAAATGAAACTATTGAAGTTATTGAAAAACAGTGGCAGTGTATGTGTACGAAATAAAAACATCTTAAAAAACATGATTTCTAGTTAACTCGCATGGTTCATATACAAATGAGCGAGAAAAAGACAAATTTGTAAACAAAAATCAGCATGAAAATAAACAAATACATAAATATTAGTGTTTTTATTTATTCAAAGCAGGATAAACATATATTTGAAAAATATATGCAACATGTCCAACGAAGGGCATTCTTTATAAACTGTAAATTTCGCCACAGTTCTCAATTGCCCCTCTTTCAAATTAGAAACTCAATCCATTTTATAAATAAAAACCACATAAAAAGTTTACCGGGGCTTTGGTTATGACTTACCTAAACTTTCTTGTAAAATTCTTGTCATTTTACTATCTCTATAGGGTACATAACTTTTCTGCAGGGTAGAGAAAAAAGCGAACGATAGCAGGGTTTATAAATATTAAGCAACTGTAATAATTATAGCAAAATCTACTTACAGCACGGAAACCCATTTTTATATGCCAGTCAGTAAAACATCAATAACAAGCATGAATGCATAAAAGATATTCGGTTAAAAGCAATCAAATGAAATGAAAGCCAGCCTCACAAAGCACATAAGGAGATTATGCCTGAAGCCAGCGGCTGCTACAATTGCAGAGAAGGAAGGCATTTTTATACACATACCGCATCACAACATGGGTTGGACAACTTGTATACGGCGCGTGTATGCGTATTCACAAATCTTGTCGGCGTACGGCCACACTTCTTTCAGTGTAAGTTTTGTCGTATGTAAAAATAACTGCAACAAAAATCGCAACACCCCTTTCCGTTCCTTGCAACTTAAGAAATGCACACAGTTAAGATAAAACTGATTTCAGGGACTGGTAACTAAGCCAGCAGCCATCATGAGTCAGAGAAATTGATATTAATCGCTCAATCAAAACTCTTAAACATTTAATTCGATGCAGCACACACATGTTGCGCGCGTCAGCT
>JAAAKM020006971.1:7244767-7265237 GCA_010016025.2 Alatinidae sp. Z8VKAUB7J3 | reverse complement strand
CGCGGACAGTCTCCACAGTGGTTCATTCCCACCACTGACTGTAGTTGAACCGGAAATATGCTTATAAAAACATAGTTTGAATATATGTAATGGCCATGAGATGGTAATTTATTGCTAGTTTAACCTCTTTGGCGATAGTAATTCCTTTCGAAACAACTTAAAGATATAAATTATAATTACGATATTGGGCCCAGAGAATCTAATCGTACTTCAATAACAAGGAAGACAGCAAGCTATGACTATGTTTTCAACTAGCTGCTAGATTTCACTACTCACACTAAAATAACTGCTAGGCTTTTTAACACTCTACTTGACTACCAAACATCAATGACATCAGCGACCTTAAACTTCGAAAGATGCGAAGTATCTAGGGTGGTAACATGACTACTATACAAATAAATATTCTTCTTTAATATTACCTTAACATACGGTACCCTATTCCGGTCTTCATGGACCGCTAAATTTGTCTTGGAAACTGTAGAAAGAAGTAGAGATAAAATTACACATATAATGCCTCAAATGGATCCATAGCATACGATAATTGAATTCACTCTCATATAAAAGTTAACGAACCTTAAACCCTTTGGTAGGGATGATTTTGGCAATAGGGGCTCCTTAATGGAATATCACTGAGAGGAGCCTTAGATAGGAGGGGGTGTGATTACAACAATATGAATGGCCACACACAATGTAAAAATCCACTGCGCTAACCAAAAGGACAGGCGTCTCTGTAAAAAAAGGGGTTGCGAAGATCCAGAGATTGTCCTTGTCATTGCTGATTGTGTCATTAAAAGCAAGTTTAAAGGTATCTCCATTTTCAAAGGCCATGGAGGGTACTCTCCCCTACATTCTGTAGCAATTAAATGACTATATGTATGTCCCTACGTTCATCACATAAACAGATACAATAAATCCGTCGAAGTCTTAATATATTTCAATACGAATCAATGACACTTTTACCGATACTCAGTTTCGCCTGACCTTTATATGAATACTTAACTTGGTTTTCCTGGTTTTCACTCCTACAAGTCAAACTCACTAACGTTTTAAGATTTTCGAACGGAACTGCTGATACTGGCTGGAGAAAGTATCTTCCTACAATTCCGTATATGGGAGACTACAAAAACTGCATGATCGAGAATAAGGACATAATCAAACTAGACATATCTTCACTTGATACCATCCTGGTATGAAGATATCATCAAAGTTTAGCTTAAGAGAATATAGCACAACTTTATTTGCTTAAACGCGCATGAACTCAAATAGGCATAGAAAGGCTACACTTTCATAAAGAACCATGTAAAGGCACCATAAACATTAACAATTAATTTAATTCCCGATTACTAAAGAAGAAGCAGCTGGCAAAAGCACTTATATCCCAGATGAGATGGAGTATTACACTACTACTTGTGCACATACGAAACACGACCACTACAGCATTTATTCATACCTAACACGAATTACTTTCTAGACTTTTCTGGCTAAAATTTACACTTCAAGTTTGGAATGTTATATTTCTTCCACTGCGTTGCTTCTAGAGCAGACCAAAATGCTTGGGAAGGATGCTGACGGATACCGGGACTTCGTAAGCGAATGGATTATTTTGTATGCGTTTTAATGAATCAACTAGGATGGATTCTTCGATATCTTACTAATTCTCATAATGTCCTGTAATGCCTTCACAGTTGTTCATAATCAAACACTGCACTCTAATCTACGATAATTTACAACAAAACCCTTCTTGAGTCCGATCCCCATCAGCTCACATCGGACTGACACATAGTGTTCAAATTGTGTTTAACGAAGGACTAAAAGGGATGTTGAAATATGTACACGCATAAAAATGTAATGCCACAATGTTTGCCTGAATGTGTACGCACCCGTATAGGTTAAGAGTACGTATGCGAGTGCACGTGTAATTGTGTGTACTTACAAATCATAAAAAAATTGCGACGAGTTATTACTTACTATCAAGTAAATCCCTAATTCTGTCGAGGTATATTTCACAATAAGACACCTGTGGAAAGAAATACGCATAACTGCTTGAAAATATCCAATAAATACCTGACACTGCCTCCTATAGAAAGCAGTTACAAAACGGGGAAGTCTAGGGACCTTGAACTAATCGTAATACTTAATACTCTGAAGGCAAAAGCAGTGATTGCGAAGGTATAAGCCTGGTGAATCCACACCAAACTATCCCTCTGTCAACCCTACCTTACATGGGCTTTTTGGCTCTTCTCATACATGGGGATGCGCGGGGGGGGGGACTAGTAGGCCCGCCGCACTTTGACACACTATAACTTTATATCGGCTAATGTTATTACAAAGATATTTAGCACGTTTATAGTTTAGCTCTTTTTCAACAAATTTCAAAAAAAATGTTTTAATTTGGTGTGAATGACGTCATCTATGGCTATGAAATGTTGCGCAATATTCAAAAATTTCACAAATTTTGTAAAAAGCACCGGATAGAAACGTTTGGAACGCTATTGTGAAGAACATCATGGAGAGCAATCTCTGAAGATGTGAAGGTGATGATGAATCCCGACGATCCCTGTGACGAGTATCTTGAGAAAACAGTTAGCAAATAAAATAGTTATTTAATGCAAATTTCATATTTTGTATTGTAAAAATCTATTCAATCTATTAACAGGCTAAAAAGTAAGGTTTCAAACAATGATTGGTTTGGAAAAGTTTGCTCTTATGCAACATTTTCTCCCTTGAAAGCACGCCATTAAGCATTATATGCTATTCTGGTCAATTGGTGAATAGCTTTACTAATACCAACTGAGCAAACATTTATTTAAAAATCCACAAATGCCCATGTTTGAAAGCTTTATGTCCGACAACAGAATGAAACATTTAACAACATCTAATCCTCTCTATTACCTGCAGTGTCATATTACCACTATTTAGGACCTATTATTTAGATTATTGAAACTTGTTATTTGAAGGATGTATGTACGTATCTTTACGTACGTATCTTTATGTACGTATGTATATATCTTTGTTACACATAGCAGAAAGTTGTAGTGTTTCAGGAGTAAAAAATATTGAATGAGAAAGTTGCGAACTGTTTCCTTGTCCTTTCTCTTATCAATGACTTTCGTGCCATTAATCGAATTGAATGTTCTTACTAATTACTGATTATTGAAGCGTTACCTTAATGATCTGAAATGTAGTTAGCATTGCTTTTCTTATTGTGTAAACATACTTGAACATGAAATAACTTCTTCAAGCATCATTACATTGCGTATATTCAAGAGTTTTGATTTTAGTTATTTTCTTATAAAATTAAGATGGGCTATCTAATGGTCACAAGGGAAATATCTACACCATTGAAATGGACTATAATTGACGGCTGGATCTTTTTCATTTATAGAAAAGAATTTTGAAATGCCACAAGACGTTTTTTATAATAAAATAAATTATTTTCATTTGAATCTACTCAAAATATTCTCTTTTTTTATCTGAATATTCAACGTGTAAATAAATTTTTGCATATTATGTGTATTTATTTATTTATAAGTCTCCATATTACTGTATACATTTGTAGTTTGGATGTAGTTTGGTTACAGTAGAGCATTCTGCCCATTCTTATGTTTTCTATGGGTGTTTCTTTTCTTGTTTAGTCTCATAAGCCCTACTTAGTCATGTGACTGCTCTGGAAGTATTTTATCACAATTCAAAATATGTCGAATCATATGATTTGTAGAATCATAACATTTTTGAGATTTCGTTACACCATTGACACCAAATATGCATATGGTGCATTTTACTGATCCTTTCTTTAAAAATGTATTAGTTAACCATTAATAAAATGAGGTTGTTTTTACGTGTGAGAATGCTGCTTTGAAGATAGTTCGAGGACCCTGTTTCTTGATTCCTGCCGCCATTGCTTATAAATTACACATATATACAGGAATAGAGGGTCATGGGGGTTCATACCCTCCCACAGGTTGATAGGTGTCAGATGAGGCTTCGAGTAGAACTGACAGCTGGAAGAAAAAGGCAAGCCATAGATTACTTACTCTATACTTTAACCAGTACAATCAGTAGTTATTCTTCTCCAGACCCTAAACTATCTTTTCATTTGCGCTTCTCGGTTTCAACTAAACAATTGATAAAGTATTTTCTTTGTTTTGCAAATAAGTACGGTAGAATTTTTTAGGAATTTTATTGTGTATAGCGTTTTATAAATATTGGTAACGGTTACTTCAAATGTACACATGAACAAGGTTTTTAAACCGAAAGCTTAAGAGCTAGCATTTTGGCATTTTTTAGTTTTTATATAGTTTTATTGCCTTTTAACCGCAGTTTTTAGTATTTTATCGATATATAAATATATATGTACATACAAATTTTTGACGTTTCTAGACCTTCTTTCTCAGTATTTTGCTTTTTTTCTTTATTTTATGTCTTTAGAATGCAAGTTGTAATCATGAAATAATATTTGATAAAATACCATTAGTGTTTTGGTCAACTTTCACTTACATCTTTTAGGAATTAGTAAGAGTTTACTGAGACAAATTAAAAGCTTCTGAACAATAAACATTATCTCTCGGTCACAGAAGATTTAATACAAATAAACCAAGCTTTTTAAATTTCACAAAGTAAACTCTTGTGAACAAGTGAACGTCATTTGTTATGAATATCACACTTTTTTTATGCTGTTTCATACATATATAATTCAAGGACAACTTCGTTTGTCTTTCCTTAGCAAAGTACCTATAAAGCATCTCTAAGTGGATACTCTGTTTCAAAGAACTACATCTTTTTTAATGCTGAGATTCTTTTCTAGCTCAATCTTTAAGAGTTAACTGCTGCAAACACTTCTTTGCGTGTAAGTTATTAAAATGTGCAATACTCGTAACCCATTACGATGACGTTGATTGACAGAGTTACAAATGTGATCGTAACCCCAAATAAGATATGCTGTATTACAAGTATATGTATATATATGCTATATGCTATATTACTTACATCAACTTATATTACTTATATTAACATGACGTAAGCGTAACAGTTTGTGTAAAAGCTCATTCCTATGAAATTTTGACTAAATTATTGTCCCACCCAAATAACAGTAAAAGTCATTATATGCCAGAAAGATTAGCATCGATAACTGAAAAAGTCCCATATCATTGTATTAAACTATGTAAGAGGTTAATTATGAAGGGCATCCTGTATTGATTTGAATGCTTTGTACTGCAGAATACAGGTATTGGCTGAAAAGGTACCGTATTTGGCGGTAAGGCAATTTAATGAGGTCGATGAAGACATCATACAAAAGTAAGGTGTGACCTGGGAGATAGAGTATTAGCATGTTTGCAGTCAGCGTAACTTACAAGAAAAAACGATATATGATTGAAAGAGACGGGCTGGTTAAGATATGAGGCCAACAAGGTCGCGACTTTAGATTCAGGTTGTAAAAATGTTTTCTTTAAAAACATTAAAAGAAAGCAAGAGACAGCACTTCCATTGAATGCTGATAGAAGAAATGGTTGTGAATGGCTTATGCACTGCACAACCATCTTATTATGCGGTCGTATTTAGGATTTTATCTTGAACATTTGAGATGTTGTTCTTAGAAGTGGATTGCAACTGCATATAAGGATGACATGTAAGTGTAAAACCAGGTGTTATTTGTCTCGTTTGAAACATTTCTCTTGAAAAAGGTACTAAAGATATAAAAAATATGCTACCATCGAAAGATATTGATCTTTGGTCCTATTGACATTAAAAAAGGCTTGGCTTATTGGCAAAGCATTGACATTAATTTATTAAAACCATATCATGAAAACAAATTATGAACTTCATCTAAACCTCTGGAAATTCCCTCCCTGCTAATAACGATAGCCTTATACTTTCTCTGATATTTCAAACATTTTTCTTGAGATTTAAAATTAAATGTTGAATTAAATGTTGCTTCTTAATGAAACAAGTGGTAATATTTAGGATAGAGATCTCTATGAAAGACTCAAAAGTAAAGGTTATTGTAATGGAACGTCTGTTCTTGCTCGTTGTATCAGAGTAGATAGATTACTTAGATAAATGACTGAAATGTTCTACGTTTTTTCCTGTTCGTTGCTTTTTCAATGTTGATACAGTAATCCTTGCCAAAGACATAACTGAATGTAATGTGCTTATGGGCAATTGATGAAGCAAATGTGAGTTTGAAGATCTTCAATGTTTTCATTCCATTAGAGAATGAACAATTGTAAAAAAATTTGAATAAAGATCATTATTATATGGGCATCTAAGACTAAAAATTGTATGTATGAAAAATCATTCATGACTAGTACGCATGTTTGGAATGAGGACAACATATTAGCAAATGTTTATCAATTAATTGTATGAGGCACAAAACGAGTAAATAGTACTAATTAGTTTTGCAATCAGATGGAGTGTATGTGCAAAACAAACTGACAATACAGCACAAAGATAGACAATGTTTTACCAGTGTTATGACAGGATTACTTTATGGTGTACCTTAAGAGTGCAAAGCAGCATCCGCAGTTTACAACTGAACAACAGAAATCGACTACTAGATGTAGAATTTGGTTTCAGGGAGAAGAATATTGAAAAGCAAGTCAATGATTCAAAGCCATGAACACGTTACTATAAAGGTCTTGTATCCTTCTTGCTACAAATACCGCAGTAGAAAATTGTAGGGCATTCACACATGACCAAAATCGCGTAAAATACTAAGTGCAGCGATTGAAAACACTCGTGATAAATGGAACAAATAGGGAAAGAATCTATCTAGGCACTCTCTCATTTACATAGAAAGGCATTTCACCTATGTGAAAATTGTATTGACAAATTTGACAACAAGAGCATGCGTTGAAACATTGCGTTGAAACATTTAAACCTGTTGGTTCTCTTTCTCTTTTTGGACTATCATATAAATATTTACATAAATAGATTTAAGTCAAAAGAAAGACTAAGAATTTAAGCTACTTCAAATTTTAATCTTTTTTGTTTATTGATATGTATGTTAGCTCTACATTTTTATGTATAGAGCACTGTATTTCTAATATTAAGTTACACCATATATATATATATACGTATATAAAGCTAAAAAAATACAAGTTATCATTAGGCTTGGAAGTTGTCTTTATCAAATTAAAATTCAATGTGATGAAAACAAAATTTAAACATTAAAAACTTGTATATTTTTTAGCTTTATATAATATTTTTACGCAAGATGGTAGACGGCTTTTGAGATTCTATATATACATATGTGCGTATATATAAATGCCAGCATTCTCCTATGTGTGAGAACAATATATACATAAGCTACATAGTACAGTTTTTTGTTACTGGTATGTATATATATTTATATGTATATTTATATCAATACATATATTTTAGCTATATATTTTAGAACAAACATCAACAATTCTGTTCTTGAAACTGTAAGTATTTAAACAAAATTGTTGATGTTTGTTTTAATATATTTTAGTTGTCGACATGATTTTACACACACACACACACACACACACACACACACACATTTATGTATATATATAAATATATACATTACATTAATGCGATAAACAACAAATACAAATATGTATGTTACCCATCCATAATAAAAGTGCATTTGTCAACTTTAAGTCGATCTTATCTAGTGGAAAGTTAAAATTTCAAACGGAAAATTAATGACGTCACAGAAAGTGAAGTCAGGCGTCCATGTCATACATATTATATATGTTATAGATCTTAAACGATGACCTTGTTCCTCTTTAACCAAAGTTTTACTGTGTGAAGCATTGTGGGTGCAAGTTGAAAACACAAATATGACAACAAACGATTGTAAGGAGAGCTATAGCTGAAGAACAATATAACATGCAAAGAGTGATAAATAACAGTAACAGTAATAGGTATATTCAAGAAACGGAAATTGCATTGTTAAGTCACATTAATGACAATTTCAACCCCAATAGTTGTAATCAGCGTTCTTGTTCTGCTGGAATTCTTTTTCGATGAATCCCAATGCTCTCATTGGCTTGACATAAGTTTGTCTTTACAACTAAGATACTTTACAGCATGTACCTGCAACTAACTAATTGTGTTCTCTTTTTCTTTCAATTATAATAAAGATTTTCGTGAATGACACTCTTTAGTGATCGTATCTTACTTGTCTGTTGCAGGTTGGAGGGTGGAATGTTACAAATAAACAGGTGATACTCAGGGTACTTCAACAATGTATCAAAAAGGTTGCTGAATCATTTTATCTAACAGGAAATATGTAAACTGTACACTCACCGAAATCAGATATTTCAAGGCTGTGGCCCTGCCCTCTCTCTTGCAAGTCCTCTTTGTCGTCGGTCTGTCCTTCTGAGTTTGAGCTTCGAATACTTTGAACAGGCCTGTTTGGCGTTTTCTTTTTAGAGGGCTAAAACAAATGTGATAGGAAGAGGTCACAGATCTTCATGGAGTGTTCAACTTCAATGGATTAGTCAAAAATATTGTAACATCTTGTTGGATTATCGAAAAGTAAGGCTAATAGTCAGCTCCTAACAGTGAGACTATCAGCTATGCAGCAAAGATCGGAGGTTGCGTTACTACTACAAGCGATGTGTCTCCTCTTATTACAAACACAAACCATCCGATGTGGGAAGTTAGTCTTTGCAAATCTACAGCTAGTTGATCAGTAGTAAACCATCTTGTGCTGCTAACAAAAATCAGGTTTCCTCAGCGGGAGGGAGCTGAGCGCACGCTCAAGTGTGCGATCTTCTTTCCTCTATGGAATTACAATTTATTTAAACAAGGTTTGGATCTAAATCGGACGATGTCCTACCGTGCAGCTCTTTCCTTGGAGTGAAGCAAAATGACATGAATGCAGTGTCAGAAAAGGCGATCTGATGGATCAATTGGAATCTGTTTTAATACAATGGCTGGCATCTGGTTTGATGTATGTTCAAAAACAAGAACTGTTCCACTGATAAGACAGAGTCTGCCAACAGAATGAAGCAAAGCTCAACTTAATTTGTTATGCAGTTTATGACCAATTGTTCGCGTATGAATACAAAACACGTCTCATTAATTATCTGCTGTAATTCTTGCAACCAAGATACTGAAATCTCACGTTAAGTGCAAAGCTAAATGCGCAAGATTTATAGTAAGCAAATGGTAAATGAAAAATTATGCTCTGCTATTGCCCTTTCACTCGCTACTGAAATCAGCAGGCTTGAGGGATTGGTTACATAAAGAAACCTCGTGGAAACACAAAATTGATATTTTCAAACAAATTTGCGCTGGAAGATGAAAAATAGAAACAACTAAACGGAGCGCGGGTTAGCATACTAATGCCGTAAGTTTGACAAAGATTTATTCAAATAGGAGAGTTTAGTAGTACTAAACAGTGGTACCGGTTAGATAAGATCATTGTTTTAACGCAATTCTGTTATTTTCACTTTGAGAAATATAAGATAAACAAAAAATGCAATAGAACATTCTTCTACAAGGCATGATCATAATTTGTTCATTAGTTGGCAGAAATTGAAAATATGCCAAAAAGAAAAGGGGATGAAAAACAGTAAACGTTCTCGCCATACACTGATCACAGCAATCGTATGGAGCGCAATGAGAAAGCTATTACGATGAATTTATAGGAAACGAGAAGATCCTAGAAAATAACGGTCACGAGAGCGACAAGTTTTCTTCAAAATTTTGTGCCAAGAACCAACTTTTCAAGAAGCAGTAAATTTACACTTTCGTAACTGAAAGTAACTTCACACTTAAATATACATTTTTGAACTTTTGGTGGTTCTGGTGATCCTGTCGAGTACAGATATTACATATACTTCCAACTCGAAATTTTGGTAAATTTTAAAACAACAACAAACTATTCAAGTAATTTCTACAGAATAATTGACGAATGAATAAGTAAGTCACTGAATGGGCAAGAACACGTTTTGACCAAACTTCTTATATATACATAATATAACACGATAATGATGATAATAATGTATATATTATTTATGTACTGTTTATAAATAAATGTTAAGTAAGGTAGCAACAACACCTCTTTAACAGTGCAACCTTTTTTAACATTTTCTTGACAATATCCTGTAGACTCAATTGTCTTAACAGCAAATTGTAATAGAAACATCTGAGTTGGTTTGACTATAACGGACTACAGCATATTCTATACATAAAACGAGCAATATACTCTCTCTGTCTCCCTGTCTGTGGCTTTTCGTATTTCCAAGCAGCCATTAGAGATTTTAGAAATAAGACAAGAGAGGCCATTACAGTTGTATTTATAAAAATACATCCCATCAGTGAATGCAAAGAAAAGAGATGGGCCGCAAATCTTAGGTACTTTGAAGCCAGAGCTAAATAAGATTTGGAGAGGAAGACGCTACAACACTGTATCTGATGGGCTTTACTTTTAAAGGCGTAAAGTAGCTGAGGGAGAAAGTAGGGAAAGCTGTAGAAAAATGACGATGGAATTGGTCTTGTATTCTGGTGTATCAGGATAGTGAGGAGTTGACTGTTGAACGTCATGAGTCAGTTGCTGACAAAGTTGTACCACTTCTTAAGGAGTCTCCACTGAGGAGTGATCCCGCCGTAAAAAGATCGTCATCAGGAGGCTAGGGTAACAAAAACTTGACACCGTGTTTATCTTTTGATCTTAACACAAGCTAGATTTAACTATGGAGCTATTGACTGGAAAGCCCAGGTGAGTATTATGGTGTTCATTGCTTCACGTCGAGCTATAAAAGAAAATGAAATTCCACCCCAATCCATTTTATCAGAGGGTAACTTGTAACCTATTGCTACAGAACCCGTCTGTATTATCGAGCTCTTCGACAATTAAAGGAATATAAAATAAAATTCTACCAAGATGAAGGTTGGCTTGGGAACTGTTTCATGCACTTTGAAAACAATTAATCGCTAAATTGACATGAAATCGGCAATAAAGAAATATCTTGTTAATTGCGTTGTATGTGCTTCTAATAGACGTCTCGACGAATACATTATAACCTAAAATAATAATAAATCGATATGTCGTGCAAAAAGGCCAAACATTCTTCCCCATCGGGGTGAAAAAGGAAGCAAAAAACCAAAGTTATATTAGAAACCAAACCCTTTTTCCTCTGTATTGCTTTTTACATTCTAAAAAGATATATTGTAACAAGTTTAATTTCTAAAATGCGCAACTAAAATGATAAAACGTCAAGGCTATATTTCAATTGAAAGGAGCTCTTCTGAAGAAAAAATTTAAGCACTAGCTGACTTGTAAATGACAAAATGGAGATATTGAAAGACCTGGGTGTTGGCTAGGGAAATAGAAGCGTAGGGACATAGGAACAGCGAGAACAAACTATGTCGAGACTGGATTCTACATCATAGGTGATGATGATGGTCGATCACAGTCGGAGGCAACACGAATGCTCCTCTTCTCCCAGCATAGCTGATACTCATTTTACCAACCCCGTAAGGATGGAAGGCTGAGTGAACCTTGAACATGAACATCATAGGTAGAGGAGTACTATACAGTTACTTATTGTTGCTGTTGCTGTTAAGCACTTCTGCGGAAACAAAAGCGATAGAAGCCATTCAAGAGGCAGAAGGAGGGTGTATAGCTTATGAAGACAGTGATATGTGAGGATTTTCAGAATCTAATTAACACACACATACACCTTGTTGTCATGTTCTTTTGACGCCTAACGTGACATTGCACGACTTCCCATGCTGATTCCCGCTACCCTCTTAAACTCATACTACTTTCCTCCAAAATATTCTGATGCTTGTGCATCTCTTTGCTCTTTGAAATATTCTAAACATAATCTTTGATGCATACACAATGATTGCGACAGTTTTATGTTCTTTAAATTAAAAGCGTTCTTCAACTTGGGCACCGCCACCATTACAAGTTCATTTAAAACGTTCTAAGGCTATTCACCTACGTCATTCATAAGAAGAGGACGAGAAAACAGCTAAAATATAAAATATCTTTGAAGCTGATTATATGGCATACTTCCAGACCTAACAACAGCAAAAACTGCTTTTTATGAAGAAAGGAATATGCCCCCGGCTGAGAGGAGGCTAAAACTAACATTTCTTAACTATTTAACAGGAAACCAAGATCAAGGCAAAAAGAGATGGAGCCATGACCGGACAGAACAGTATTTTAGGTTAAAACAGGCACATTAGATAGCGTATATTTACTGCGCTCTTTCATTCATAACGGAGCGTAGTAGTAGTGGTTGTACACATTTCTGGTAGATAAGAACAATTTTATAATATTTTTCTCAAGTATCCTTATAGGAATCCTTCATGTAGATCAGTGCTTTTCAACCTTTATTTTCACTTTCCTCCCCTGGGCCAAAACTGCTAGCTCATTCCTCCCCTTGGCTCATAAAATTGCAATCGAATGTAATGGGGTGATTGCGCCCTTCTCGGAACATCTGACTTTTTAACTTAAGGGTGGGCAACCTTTCCATTATATTCCTTCCCATAATGTACATGTTACATTTACTGTTAGATGTTTAATAACAAGAGGGGGCTACCACCCAAGATACGTTACTGCTTATAGGGGGAGGGTTGGATGGGATTTACATATGAAAGCAAGTGTTTAATCAGAGAACTCAGTCAAAAATCTAAACATAAAATCCTCAATCATACACTAAACAGCCGCAGTCTTCCATACCGCTGCTGTAGGTCCTGAAAGCTAATCGATAGGTTAAAATAACTCAAAACCTTGGCACAACAGGTGGAATTTAATACCTAGCACGAGCATCCATTTACGTGCGTGGCCCAGTCTTCAAATACTTTGTAAAACAATTGGATTGTATTAGTATATAATTCTCGTGTACAGATGAGAAATAAACCTGGCGGCAGCAATGCAAGACAAGAAATAGAAATTTCAGCCCCCAAATTTAGTGCCTTAATGATTACAATTTAACTTTCTGAAACACCGGTACTACTTAAACCTGGGCAAAAAGCCCAGCCTCTTTGGACGTAACGCAAGTCTTTAACGCACAGCAGTACTAAGGGAAATCGTGACGCCGTATTGCATGGACCCCCCCCCCCCCGCCCCCAGTAAACGTCGCCCTGTTATGTTAATGGTTGAGCCTAAATGCAATGTTTTGATCTCTGTTGAGTGAAATTAGCAAATAGAAATTAAAATGACTGCTTGTATATAGTGTTACCCTCTCTGACAAATTATTGGCGATAAAATGTTGAAATTGAAATCTTTTCTTCATAAACGCTTGCCTCTTTTAAACGTCCCACCTATTTCGTTAAATATAGTTTCAAAGCTGTGCGGTTTACGGTACAAAGCCCAATACAATATAAGCGCTTTGCTCAAATCGAGAATAGCTTCGATTACAGTTGCGCTGACGAACGACAAAATTTCTCTCAAATTTAAACAACAAGAAACTTAAAATGAACACAAACCATCAAGTGGTACCTTCTTCTGTTTTGTTTACCATATGTTGCTTTTCCCTTTCTAATTTCATCATCGACTCGATTACGTTGAGGGCCGGGCGACCTTGTCCTTATAAACAGAATTCAGTTCAGACGTAAGAATAAAGGCTGCTTATAAGACTACTGGCAGCATCGCATAAAATGATTTCGCAAGGCCCTCCGTTTTTAAACACTTACACTACCTACCCTCTAACGATTGATATTCTTGTAAAACTATGCATGACGTTAATTTAAGCACTTGGTATGAGATAACCTATTGATTTGTGACGGGATTTTGTAGGAATACAGAATAAGAATAAGAGTTCTATGAGTCGATGCCAATTTAAATTTAAGTGCTGAGCAACGAAAAGACAGACTAATCTAATGGGTCATAATGGCCAAAAAGTCGCACGATAATATAAACAAGATTACTGTTTCTCTACACCATTGCCAAAGTTAGTTATAAACTTCCTTTTGGATTACGAAGAGATACTTCGATAAGTAAAGGGTAGATGATCTATTGCCTCTATTCCACAGATCACGCCCATAAAAAGGCATCACAAGAAAGTGTAAATTTTGAGATCATACATAGATGTATAAGGTGTACGGCTTGCTAAGTCTTCTTAGAATGCAAAATCTCTTTGAACGAGTTAAACAGGAAGAGATCGTAAAGAAAAGCTCCATTGCACAAATTCAGAAATGTTACAATGACATTCTTTGGAACTCAAGAGTAAGAACAATACTTGATATTCTTTCCCCCACTTGAATTATTTTTCATAACCATACTGCTCTCGTTAACAGCTCCTTTATTCCGAAATGTAATAACAGTTGCCATTTTTGGTAACATAGATGTCACTAGACAAAGCCATTCAAAGTGAAACAATGGTTTA
This sequence comes from Alatinidae sp. Z8VKAUB7J3, assembly GCA_010016025.2. Lineage (NCBI taxonomy): Eukaryota > Metazoa > Cnidaria > Cubozoa > Carybdeida > Alatinidae > Alatinidae sp. Z8VKAUB7J3. The sequence goes on along the minus strand of JAAAKM020006971.1, from coordinate 7,250,916 downwards.
TCGAAACAACAAATCCTAACGAAAGACACCTTCGCCCGAGCAGCACTGTTTCCAAAATATCTAAAAACGTCTCGAAGTGAAATATTATCAGCACTGTTCGAAGTTCATGGCTCATTTATACCGTTAGGAGTAATTGTTTAATCATCAATATTACGGACCAATCATCATTGATAGTTCGGTTAACAAAAAAAATTCCTACAAGCACAGGTCTGGAATTTGAAACAATAAAGACAATGAACACAAACAAGATTAGTAAGAAAATAAATCCTAAAAAATGAAATAATCATCAACGTTGCACATTATTTCTGAGAAAAATGCAAACAGTTATTGAAAGTACATGAAAATATCTATAAAAACAGGATAACTCAAAATTCTCATCGTCTAATAGGTTTAAATTTCCCCACATAAAATTCTTCTGGGACCCCACCAAGTCTTCCATGAGCACCTTGTCATTATCACTAACAGAAGAACAATACTGATACTTAAATATTAGAAAGAAATACCTACTACTATGTAATGCTGAACCTTTGAGAAACATCTTCCTTAATTTATCTTACCCCCTACCAAATACCGTCAAATTTAAGAAGTGGCAGTGCAACGAAAGAAACCCAGTAATACTTTCAACCGTCTATCCTGTTGTACCTGTCCATTTCAAGTAATCAATTATACAACAGACAGCATTGACTAACACCGCATAAGGGCTTAATTAGTCGAAGCCCATTTTAAAGCCACAGGCAGTCATTTCGGGCCAATGATCTTTCGTAATTAAATTATTGCTGGAACAGAAATTGTCCAAAGCGTAATTAAGTCATCTGCAATCGACGTTTGCTTTCCGGTCCATAATATTTTTCTCTTGTCTAAGGAAAACGAAACGTAAAGTTTTCCCAAAGGCTTGTCTTTCACGCTCTGTTTCACATGTAATGCAGGCTTTGCAAGATAGTTATCCTCCATCAATGATGTGACGTTCTCGGCTGACGAAAGTAAAAGTCCAACCCAAGACTGACATATCGGCTTCAAGATTGTAACAAAGGGCTGCATACACTGTTTCGCTTTCGAAGTTTCCTGTCCTTAAAATTCGTTGTGCAAAGCGAGCTTATGGCTATATTTCAACCCACAACCTGCCCTCTAAACAGTTTTAAAAATGCGATGAGAAATTACAATATTTGTACAGAAAATTTATTTCATTTAGAAGGCTTGGCGTATTCTTGCAAAATTTTACGAGCAAGAACAAAGTTATTTTCTGCCACGACCAATGCTTTAGTGATCTGATCTCTTGTGTAGCCCTGTGACATGAAAATTTGGAAGTCCTCCTCAAAAAATTTAATGGGTTCTCGTGAACTGCTTTGCTGGTTTCCATCAACAAATCGACCTGGCCTTCTGCTGGAAACAGTTTCCCCTGATGATCGCGTGGAAGGCGCTGAAGTACCCACTGAATGACTCCGTGAATCTCTGGCACGTGTTTCTTCTCTGTGCTGTTGCCAAGGTCCCGCGGGTGCACTCTGATTCGGCTGATGTCGTTTTGGCGAACCCTCAGAACGGGAAGTGTCGCCCATATTAACAAAGGTTGCACCTTTCGCTTCAAAGTCGGTTGCTGGCCTGGCAGAGTGGAAAAAAGCGTCATCCTTAAAGGGATCGTGTACAGCGTTATTGAAGATTGTTCTTCCACTATTACTGGCATTCCCCAAATTGTGTGGTAATGTCTGAGAGCCGCCGGAGAGCACGCGAACCGGCACGTCATATGCCTCCGGTATTTTGTTGGACAAAAACTCTGTCTTCTTTGCTCGTATGTCTGACATCGCTGGGATTTCACCTGGGATTGGGTAATAAACTGTGTCCCCAGACGTTCTCGGGAACACATTTTCTTCCTTGCGTACATTTCGATTATCAGCGGGGGTTACCGAAGTTGTCCCTTTGCCACTAAGAACTTTATAAGATTCAAGTGGGTCGTCAATGGAAATTGGCATTTCTACTAAATTTTCTGTTGAACGAAGCTTTTTTGTCGTGTGCCTTCGCTTCACGGGAAGTTGCGGCTTTGGGATTTCGTACTCTTGATCGTTTACAATCGGAGGCAATACGTCGGTATCTATTGATGCAGCTGGTGGCAAAGGTGGTAATGGTTTATTTGCGACATCAAAACTGATTTTGTCTAATGAACTCATTCGACGTGGCGGATGGTGGAACTTTGGTTGCGTCGGACAACGCTTAGACGCACTTAACAAACGTTCCCTTCTCTCTCCAAAATCTTCCTCGTCTATTCCATTGGTTTTCACAGATTCCTCACTATCTCTTTGTAAGCTACCGTTTCCCATAATTTTGTTAACTTCTTCCGCCTTTGAGGTTGGGTAGATCGGTTCATACCACTGACCACTACTTGTCCTATTCTTGCCCTCTTCCTGATTCTTTCTAGTAGGCGATGTAGTATTGACTTTTACTGCTCCTTGCGTCAGTACTTTGTATTCAGTGCCAGTTCCGCTTGGGATTACGGCACTTGCTTCAGTAGGACACGCACCTCGATTGGGTATTACATTGTAATCTGTACTCTGTACTGGTGCAGCATTGGAATTATTTGCTCCCAGAGGATCGGGTGCCTTTGGCCTCTCTGAAAGAACATTCATTGGATGACCCATTTTCTTTAACGCGAAAGTCGGTTTCAGTTCCCTGTGTATCGATGGGGCACGGGCTTTTGCTTCAGTATGACCCATGACTTGATCTAAAGCACTGTCTTTCGACAACGATCGGAATGGCTTCGTCGTCAAAGCCTCGCCGTCCTCTTCTTGCTTTGGGTTAAGTAAATCATTCTCACTTTGGCTCCTCTGTGCTTCTAAGGGGGACAGCTGATTGTCTCCGGCACTATTATTCCCAAGTCCCTCAGTTTCAGCACGAGGTAAGCTATTCACTCTACGTGCTGGTGAGACAGAACGGTGAGAAACACGCCCACTGTTGTAGCCAACAGCATTGCCACGAGGTTTTGGAGGTAAAGATGGCGGTAATTCTGGATCAAATTCCCCCTCTGGTGGGGGTGGAGGTAATCGTTTGGTAACCTGCGGAGAACCAACAGGTGATGTTCTAGGTGAAGCTCTCGGAGAAGCTCTCGGCGATGTAGATGGTGATGCGAAAGGAGACCCTCTAGGGGAGTTGAACGGTGATCGTCTTTGTGTAAATGGGTCCGAAGATGTGGGGAATCTGAATGGCACCGAAAATCCAATAGCGTTTCCCATTGGTTTCCTATCTGGAAGAGGAGGAGCCTCACTTACTAGCATGGTTGGCGTGTCGGGAGGGCTTAACATATTCGAGGAGAACCCATCACTTGAAGGTCCTTGTGATGCATCTATGTCATCCGTTTTGATAGGGCTACCGATCCAATTAGGTTCCTAAAAATAAAGTAATAGGCGTAGGGTTAACATTACTTGTTTGATCTACAACAAGAAAAGGATACAGTGGCCTGTGCTCGGGATGAGGTATCTGAAAACAGTGATGAAGATACGTCTACTTAAACTTAAACTGGTATTTATGTATTCCTTTATAATTAATCCCTTTTATTCAGCGAAACAATTAAATTTATAGAAGAAAATGACGTCGGCAACACCATATTTTCTTATTGGCCGTATATCACATTTGCGCTGAATATCTAATCAGGCAATGCAGCTTTCCAGTTTGTTTAAAAATAGTTATTTATGATGAATATACACCATGTAATGCTCTATGTACGATGGATTGACAACATAACGTTATAGTATACGCTCCTTTAAAAAAAATGGTTCATAAGCCATGTCGACTTCCAAGCCATATGGAACTGGAACGACAAATATATACGTGAATAATGGCTACGTCTATCGGTTGATAAGACATGATTTCAGCCCATAAGTCATGGCTTTGTCAAAAAACTTGAGTTTGAGCAATCAGAGAGCCGCTCACCAAACATGCACGATGCATGATCTCTTCCCAACGAAAATAGGATGCTCCAATGCTGTCTTGCAAATGACACAGTCGATTACTATTTTGTTTTGAATATTGCATAATCTCTTCATAACAATTACTGTGTGTTGTTTTCAGTGGTTTTACAACTATTTTCAGTACAACTTGCGAATGTCAAAGAATTTTACGATAAAGAAACGTTATCGACACTAATTGACGCTTCAGAATCTTGCTGTTGCCGAAACCCTTACTAATAAGTACGAAAAGACACTTTTCTGTCAGAGAGGCCAATAAAACTTTAAAACGAGCACTTTGATATGGGTTTCACCTTAAACTGTCAAGTAGAGATAAAATATAAAGAGATGAATACTGCGTCTCTTACTTGTAGAGAATAGGCTATATTCGCACTTCAATTTAACCCACATTACCTACACTTGCTGCCTGTCTATCTCCGACGACATTAAAATCCCCACTGTTTGACGTAAACGTAACAAAATGTATATTTTGTGAAAATTGGCCACAAAAGTTTGCAACAGGTTATCTTTCTAACAAAATCCTTTGTAAAAGAACTACTTTTGTTAACTCATTAAAATGGCTTAAAAATGCTCTCATATCGAATTTCCATAATTCACACTTTTTGGATGCACATACTATATTGACTTTAATTTACACTTTATCTTTGATTTTTTGCATGTATTTCGGAGTTGAGCTGGCGGTTGTCTTAACAATTGAAATCCACCTTCAATATCTAAAATTTCAAACCTCTAATTCCTCATCCGTGTCCGGTGATATAGGTGTCAGCTTCGTAGCTTGGGAACTCTCCCCTTCTTTAAATCGTCCGGTGAATGGTTCTATGACAACTGACTCTATTCCTTTAATCTCCGAGCGACAGAATGGGCAACCTGCGAACAACATCAGATGTAGAAAAGCTAATGAAATAGAACTTGTGCTGGGGAACTAACAAAACGGGTTCATACACTGTAACATATTATGGACGTCTACGTCAACTATCCCTTCCACGTTTAAAAAAACAGCCATACCTTACACTTCGTTTTGGTTACTTAACGATTGTGTTAACTATCCGACTGAGTCAGAGTACTTAGTCAATAATTAATTAAAGGGGAAAAGAAATCATCACTCATTTATAAATGACTAATAAACTGGTCAATCGACTGGCTTTTTAATCGATTGATTAATTATTCAACATTGAAAGATGGGAACAGCTGGCACCAAAGCGAAGTTGCTAGAGACAAGCGATAAAAAAGGACTAGCCACTTCTGAGGCAAACAGTTACAGGTCGCTGATTACAGAACAGGCAACAGATAGCTCGTCCGAATAGCCAGTTCAAGTCCATTGTGTGTAATACAGACTGACACTCTCACATCGCCTGTACAGTCACTGCAGGTGGTGTTCGAGTACCATATGAAGCGTAATTTCCGGCGCTCATTTATGATGATCCCCATACAGCGAAGAATGTCAACGAACGGTAACTATTCATCTACTACTCAACTGGTTGGCGCAGCGGCAAATGGATCAACGTTTTCCATTCAAGTTGTAATAGTATTTACTAAAAACTTTAAAATCCGAATAGGAGTACCACAGGGTGACGCTCTTGCCTTCTAAATTTTTATTATAACCTTGAACTACGTTTTGCGAACATCAGTTGACCAGAACCATGATTTGGACTTCACGCTACATAAGGGCAGATGAAGTAGATACGAAGCTGAAACAGCAACAGACGCTGATTACGCAGGCGATGTGTCTGATGCTATTACATGCGCTTGAGCAATCAGTGGGAACTATAGGTTGGTACGTAAACTGAAAAAAACATAGAGGTCATGAAAATAAACAAAAATATACGTTAATCCAATAAAGAATGGAAATAGGTTTAGATATCTTGGAAGCGAAATTTCATCAACGGAGCAGGCTATGGACATTCGCTGAGCCCAAGCATGGTCTACCCTTGACAGTCTAAGAAGCACCTGAATATCAAGCCTACCAGACAACGTAAAGAGCCAAACATTTCGAGCTGTGGCTGTGTCGTTCCTGTTGTATGGCTCCGAATCACGGATATTGACAAAGGAGCTTGGGAAGACGCTTGACGGTAATTATAAAAGAATGTATGGAGCTGTACCAGATAAGCATTGGCAGGAACATCCAACCAAAGAAGAGCTGTATAGGAAAGTGCCACTTGTCTCAACCACAATGAGAGAAAGACGTATTAGGTATGCCGG
>JAAAKM020006971.1:7225615-7244667 GCA_010016025.2 Alatinidae sp. Z8VKAUB7J3 | reverse complement strand
AAGTCTCCCATACCAGCTGAGGCCAACTATGGTAACGTTCGATCGAGAAGGATGGAGAGATTGATTGGCATTGGCCCGGCAACTCACCTGCTCTGGTAAAGTAATTTAAGTAAATGAGTGCAGTTACATTATTTTGCGGTTAGATTAGACAGTGGTCCCTTTTTGAGTCCTGTGAAAAACAATTCGCTTTGCTCCCAGCCTAAAACTGTATAACCATCTCCTCGCATGCAAGGAGACGTGTAGGAATGATACATCGGAGTTCACTAATTAACTTCGCAGGGGAAGGGGGAAGCTGTCTCTAGCCCCCTTAGAGCTACGGGCCTGGTGTGAACATTGTTAATTATTGAGCGAATACGCCAGCATTCCTGGTAAACAGAATGCGTTGAAAAGACCGAAGCAAGTGATAATACATAAAAACCATCTTTTACTCTCCGACGTGTGGTAAGTAAATGCCTGTTGATATGTGCCTACGCAGTCAACCTACTGGGGCTGATGCCTCTCGCATCTTTGTTAAACCACTATTCATTATTCCCTTTCAAACTTACGGTTGAGAAAACAGGACTAATGTCAGTCTTCACCTTTGAGAGACTACTTTCTAGGACAGAAAAATGTGACGTGAAGAGAGAGGTTCTCCACCAGTGGAAGTGGAAGTGGAAGTGGAAGTGGAAGTGGAAGTGGAAGTGGAAGTGGAAGTGGAAGTGTACATCACAGGTTGCTTAAGATAATTGTGAAATCTCCTTCAATTTAAATCGGACCACTCTGCAGCATTTCTTAAATTATGATTAATGTACTTTAAGGTTCAGTAACTTGCAAAGTTATCGTACCAACATTCTCCAACACTGTCAAAATATATAGCATCACGGATAGTGAGATGTTTGGACGCAAAACTCCTCATACTGTAAAGCCCCAGTTGTGACATCTATGGAACTCAAACCATCTACGCCAGGGTTTCCAAAATTATTGATGAGGAAATTTCGAACAGGAACGGCTCTATAAAACATCCTTACTGCAAACAGATAAACATTTCAAGTCTTCTAATGCGTTTTGGGGCCCTAAATTGAAACATAACTCAATATTTGGCAATAGTGTTGCACTCGAATCATAATACCCTTGATTGAGGGCTTATGTTTCTATCGACCCCAGGCGAGCGAATGCATTAGCGGTCTTAAATCTGGAATCTCCATACGATGGGGATCCATATGCCTGGACCAGTGTCTGGTGATATAGTTTTGGTAAAATAAATCCGCTACTTAACGCAACTATTCAACTCTGTCATTACAGGAGTTACTTTACGCAACAACGCAATTGTGCTAAAACGACTGGGTGAAAAACCTCTGACTGGAGAGCCCGTTATGCTTGTTTAGACTTTCGACACATGCTCCACTTCGAACGAGTACACATGTTTTAGCCTTCTACGTTGAAATTAAGTTACGCGTCGTTTCTATTTAGCCTTTATAGACGTTTCCGGGCTGTTCCAAAGTAGAAAACTAGTTAACATAGCTACCCTGTCTTTTCAGATGCAAATAATACGATGAAACATAGCAAACGGGCGGAAAACGGCTGTCCAACGAAGTTTGGGAAGTAGCTCAAATGAAATTACCCACTTGGAGCAATCGCATCACTACCAACCTAAAGACAACATGTAAGTTCAGAGGCAAAGTATATTGGAGCATCTCGCCAATGAATCCTAAGTTGAAAACGGCAAAACTATTCTATAACCCTCATAGGTGTTACGAGTGAGACGTTTGGTTTTACCACTCCAGAACACCAGGTTTTGTTAAAGAGAGTATCCTAATTGTATATCCAAGAACATAATACATACGATGTTATAAGAGTTATAATGATTTCGTGAAAGGCGAAATCAAGAATTATATTTTGAAGTTTTAAGTATTATTCATAACTTTTTCTGAACAAGTTTTCAAAGTTTTACAGTGTACTTTGTCTCCGTCAATTTCTTTTCAGTCATTTTTTTAAAGAATTACATCATTTTCTATCGTAGTTCCAGTTGAGTTAAAGAAATCAGGCATTGAGAACCAGATACGTGTTAAAAGAAATGAAAAATTTTCCTTGAAATGTGATGTCAATAAAGCGCACCCTCTTCCAACAATATCCTGGCAATACATCCCATCATCAAACTTGCAAGGGATTTGTCAAGATCCATGGTGTCCAATCTCTTTCATTACCAAGGTATAGCTACATAAATATCTATCGATAATTTTTCTCGATTTAAAAATTTGCTTAGCAGAATCTAAAACCAGTAGTGTAAAGCTTGCCAACTCTATTTAAAATAAGTTCAAAGAGAGGGTACATTTGAAGCTCTTAACTCCTTAACTGTCTAGGCCCGAATGCCTTCCCTTCAATCGTTAACCGTTGACATAATAAGACAGGTTTTGTTCCATAGGCCTTAGTTATTTGAAAACAGACTTCGTATGCGTTTCGCTTGGCATTTTCGTCAAATATCAGATCTATTTGATACCTTGCCTTCAAATTGTTTAAATTGGTCAATTTAATATTAAAATTCATTTATTTTTATCAATCAGCTGACAAAAAAATATCGAAAAATGTTATTAGACATTAGATTTATAAATATTTCATTCAAATTGGAATTTAACAAACAAAAGCAGATTGACTTGGTATTTTGCTTGCTTTTTTACCAAACTCAGATTGTTTTAATGGAAATTTACTAATGGCTTTACCTAAAAAATCAGATGTCAACTGAATAGCGTTACATTTAGTAAACAAAGTGTAGAAATTTCTGTTTTTATACCTTTGAGGGAAGGGATGGGAAGCACATGTTTTCTAAGAGTGGTTTTGCAGAGGAGGATGAAAATTTTTTTTTGTCTAGTTAATTGTAAATTTGTCACTACCCGGTACCCAGATATGCGATCTAGAAATGTATATATTGTAATATAGTTGTCTTTAAAATAGCCGAAGTCTATGAAACAGATTTATGTTTATAAATTTACTGTTACAATATTGCTCATATCTTTCCTAAACAGAATTTTACTTCCGAAAGTATTCGAACAAACTCAAGTACAATCAATGTTAGAGGTATCAAAGCAAAGACACTGTTTAAATGTACAGCCAATGGAGAGCAATCAACGGATTCAATTACTTTCAGTGTTGCAATTGGTAAGGACCAAACCTTTCAAATTTAATATTGTACGCCATGTTGACAACAGAAATGTTAAAATATCCATACCTAAGATGAAAATAACAATTTTCACTTCCTTTCAAAATATTTCTAACTTACCTAAGCGATTTGAGGAAGCTGTGATTCCAGGAATTAGACTCTTATGTAACACTCTGATGAGCGAAACTTTCGATCAGTAGTAAGGAATCGAAATGGCCCGTCTTTCTCTGAAATTGTAGTAACCTATCTTTCACCAATGCGACCGAAATCTACGCAAGCAATGGAAACCTGACTAAAAACCGGAATCAATTTTTCAAACGTAAACACACCAGATTGTAGATAGAGTGCAATTTCTTTGGCTTCTAGTATACGGGAAAAATTATCTTCTCGAAAGGAAGTTCTAGCAATTGCGAGGAAATATTGAGTAAAAATCGTTTATGTGTTCAAAAGTATTAATACATCGTTTCCTCGGTGTTATCTTTTATGTGGTTAATAATTGGAGCCCTCAAGACTTGAATGTAATATTATGTAGTTGTTGAACAATAATAATTTGTAACAGGTGTGTGCCATGTTTTACTCTCTAAATACCTGGATAGAAATATCAATATAATTTTACTTTTCCTGCTCTCGTGCCATTGCATGTATCTCATAAATTATGTATGATTAGTCATTTCTTTGCCACTAGATCAAGATTAAAGTGTAAAGCCTACTAGGAATAAGGATAAAACTTGTTGACGTTATGATCACTATAATGAGTAACGCTAACGAAAAAGGAGCAATTGTGTTGTCTGACGAACGCAGACCACCCCAATTTTAAAAGTCAAATCTCCGTAACCCTCCTAGGCCAGGAACGTCTATGTTTGCTTTAAGATCACTCAGATGGCTTATTATTTTGATATTAATACACCAGATCAGGTAAGAAACCCGATAGTAAACAAAAGAGCATTGTGTTGTCAAATCCGAACAACTTATTTTTGCTTTCTCGACAGATGAGCAGGTAACAGCCAATGTACCTTCGCAGGATAAAACTATTGCTGCTACTATTGGTGGAATGATTGGTATGGTAATTATATTTGTGATTTTAATCTTATGGCAAAGAAGAAGAATGCAGAAGAAATACGCTCTATACTTAAAGCCAAACAAAACATTTGAGGTAGGACTTTGTTTCTGTAGGAGAACAAATTCTTTTGTTATTGTTTCTTCTTATAGTCCAAAAATTGTATTTACAACAGACGACAGCATTGCAAGCAATAATCATTTGTTATTTAGTGTTGAACTGAATTCTGTGAATTGTAGTGGCATGAAGAAGGATAATTTAAGGGCAAGTTATGCCTACAGATCATTTATTGACGAGTTTTCCAGTAAGCCAACTTGTAGACGACTAACAAACGATTGACTGATTTGATCCAAAGAGATACCACTATGCCAATTTTAACAGTGAAGAGACTAGCCCATGATCAAAGTGATAGGCGTGTATCGTGGAGCAGAAATGAATCCCAGGAGATGTATCTAAGGATCCAAAGAGAAATTATGCACCTATGCCAATAAAAGTCGCGCTGTAGCTTGTTTTGGTATCAGTCTCAAGAGATTGCATGAAATCTTATAATTGAATATTATGAAGTACAATTCAAACTACAGGCATATCAAAGTCTTTTTAAACATATAACTGTAAGGCAACAATTTCGGGTGTTTTATATTTACAAAAAGAATAGTTCTTTTAAAGACCAACTTCCACATATTGTTAGTACTCTAATGTATATTGTTTCATCAAGAATATACAATGACACACTAATTTTACCATTTCGAAAGTTATACCTCTTAAACTTAAAAAAATAAATTAGGTGCCAATTCAGTTGAAATTAACTGACTAAAATACTACTGTGGTAAAAATTGCAGGCTCGCGGCTTTATGCTTTGATAATAAGACTTTAAGTACTTCGAGACCTTTGACGTCGAATTTAAGCGTTTTTATTGCCAAATTTTTGGTAAAGTATGTGTTTTTATTAGTATAATAAGGTTAGGTAGTTAAGTCAAAAAATGTTTACCGGATAAAAGTCTGATCGGAATGGAATACAAGTTGCTACGGTTTATTACATGAATTATAAAGTAGCAAAAGTTAACTCGAAAGGTGTTTTAAGCAATCGAATAATTATCTTTTCTAAATACTTGAGAATCACAAGAATTCGTGACAAAAATCAGAACCGATAGTGAACATGATCGATCGGAGGTCAACCACTTTATATAGAAAATGTTGATTATGTGTCACGATATTCATTCTTTTGAACAGTACCATATTTCTATACTTGTTTAAACTGCCATTAGCCTTATTTATATATTTGGAACCATTTTCTATGGTTTTTAGATATATATTGTTTAAAATTTTGGATTGGAAATATGACGTCATCAAAATTGATATTTACCTTCTAATTAATGCTTATAAGCTATTAATTAGCATTAACGTGTTTGAAATGTATTAAGAACTTAATTTTAGATCATTCTACAAAATATTTGTATAATTCAAGGAAAATATCTCGAGTCATAGCCCTTTGAAACTTTTCAACATATATGGTCAACTTTTTTTATCAGGGTCACGTGACCAGACCACAGGCCGTGACGGCCAAATCTTTTTTTTAGCAAACGTTTTGCAGATAAAAGTTAGAATAAGTCAGAAAGTTTCACTGACTTAGAAGAAGGCACTGATCAGTTATTAAACAACAGTTACAGCCACGGGCCTACTAGACTCCCCCTCTCCCATGCTAGGCAGTGTTAACTATTTATAGATTTATTAAGGCGACCTTTCTGTGTTTTTTTAAAGTCGCCAGGATTGGATTTGGTTGGGGGCTTTCCTCTTCTATCTTAAATTTTGATTAGTTTGCTTTTGGTATGAGAAGCAAATTGGAAATAAGGAATGTGAAAAGGGAACAAAAGGTAATTTATCAAGATGTCTAGAACTACTTAGCATCATGACTTATATGGGTAATTGACTTATATGGGAAATCAAGTTAGTTAGGTGTGATCTGATATATGTTTTTGTTTCCTTTTAATTTGCGTCATAGATAGATATTAAAACTACTTGAGGCAGTATTCAGCAATAAGAATAATAAGTCAAATGTACGTTTTTCTCCTTTTTTTGATGTATTGTCCGTATCTTAACCATTTTAGGTAGACACCTTTGACAGATGCTTTTTTCTTTAAAATTTTGTTAAATTTTATTTCCATATTTATTTTTCCATGCCTTCTCAGGTTTCAAAGGTACACACTACAAATTGTAGCAAATCAACCTCACAGTGTCAAGGCCTTACCTTCCTCTTGAGATTTTTTATGGACACCGTGCTTGTTCAGGCACCTTATCACTGCTGCTCCATTGCCCATTCATATGCGTATATCGTCTTTTTGGTACCATCATTGTTACAGGTCGTGCTTCCCAAACTATTAAACTACTCTACAGTTTTCACTTCCTGTAAGTAAACCGATATATGGGCACTAGTACCAGTTCATCCATTCGCCTATACACTTGACATCGTCATAAAAAGGCTGGCAAATTTAAAGTGAATATTAAAATTTTTGAAAAATTTATTTGCTTCAGTTACAATGCCCCGTTTATTTTGGTCTTAAAGAAGAAAGTATCTCAGGAACACGATGTACCGCTGCTGCCTATGGAAAAATGAGGAAAAAAATCACCACACTAAAGATCTTGGGGCTTACTTGATTTAACATTATCCACATCTCCATTTGTAATATATATTGTATGTTATATTTGCATGTAGTAGTAAGCTAATATTAGCAATTTGTAAGACAACGAGGAAATTTGACATTGCTGCAATACATATGCTTTGTTTTTCTTTTAAAATATTTTCATATGAATATTGTCATTCTGTGTAGATCAATGCAGAGAAGTCTCTGAAAGAACAGAGCGGAGATCTTCCTTATGATCCAAACTGGGAATTTCCTCGAACTAATATCACTTTCAAAAGAAAAATCGGAGCTGGGTGTTTTGGAGAGGTTTGGCTGGCAGAAGCAATGGGGATTTCAGAATTTGATCCTAGAAAGAAAGAACTTGTTGGAAAAGCAAAAAAAGCTCGCTTTAAAAAATCATTGGCACGCGAAGTAACAGAGATAGCGGTCAAAACAGTGAAAGGTATGGATTTATATAAAACCTTAAATCCTTATTGGGATTGATAAAAAGGTTATGTAAATTTACTACTTATCAATAGTATGACGAACGTAGACCGTTAAATGTGTAAATCTGATAAATACATGTTAATTTTATACTTGTCTGAATCGTGATGAAATTTCAGATGATAAAAGAAGCGTGGGTATTTCTGTCGATAAAACTAACATATTTTTTAATATTCGTATGTATCATACGAAGACTAAAAGTATGCAGTGAGACAAATGATTATCTGTGTTGTAAGCATAGTTCGTTTAAGTAAACCTGGGAATTCTTGATTTGGAAATGTTTACGGCGCAGTGATGTAATGCTGGCTGTACCGCAACCTTTATACACGCACACACACACACACACACACACACACATACATACACACATACACACACACTATATCTTCCGTTCAATATTCTAGTGGTATACTAGGTACGTATGCTGTCACTGTCATAAAGGCCTGTCACTTATGTAGAACGTACCTTATCAGGATTTTCGTGGTTGCAGATTTCATAATTCAATGATTCTATGGGCTATACAATTCTGAAAATGATTTTTTTTCTATTTCATCAATCGTCTGGATCTCTTTTTCTACCTCTGGTTATGATATCAATTGGTCTAATTATACTTCATTACTGTGCATCCAAGGTCTGTTTTGTAAAAACATTTTGAAACTTCTTTTTCGAAAATTAAATGCTACTTTTTAAGCTTCCATTTGACAAATTTTTATGTTCATAGCATATATAGATGTATATTGGTTTTTGAATTGCAGAAGATGCATCCCACGATGAGTACAGAAACTTAGCATTTGAGCTGAAAATTCTCATTCATATTGGACAGCACCGCAACATTGTTAATCTACTTGGTGCTTGCACTACTAAGGGTGACCTGTACGTGCTGTTAGAATTTTGTAGCCGTGGATCATTGAGAGAAGTGTTGAAAGAACATAAGTCCACATTTTTGCCAATTTGGGAACCTGACGAGGAATGCTGTGACTGGAGATTAACGCTAATAAACATGACCTTAGTTTGCCATCAAATTGCCAAAGGAATGGACTTTCTTGCATCAAAAAAGGTAATGTTAACAATCTTCATTAGTAGAACCAATATTTTCAATACTTATGATTCGTTTATTACAAATGTCTTCGTAGTGCACTTGGTAAGTTTTGAGTACATGCGATTGGTAATTAGAAAGGTTAACATATTAAAATAGCTACATTGAAACCATGTCAAAATATCCATTTACGAGAAGCAAATGAAATTTATTGTCACTCATTTATACTTTAGTGTGTTCACAGAGATCTTGCAGCTCGAAATATCCTGTTGAATCACGACTTCACCGTGAAAGTGGCAGACTTTGGTCGAGCACGTAATACGATGTATGATGACCTGTACAAGAAGACCTCTGATGCTAAGGAGCCCGTAAAATGGATGGCACTGGAATCGTTGACGGAAAATGTATACACGACGGAATCAGATGTGTAAGTTAGATTTTAGACCAGTTAATTCGTGACATGTATTTGATTTTGAAAATAATGTCATCAGCTGATTGTTGTTTCGCAATAGTAATGGATGAAGTAATGAAGCAAATTTGCTCTTTACTTAAAAAAATTGTATTATTAATTGTAGAATATGGAGAAGATGATTTTTGCCTTCTTTGTTAACCATTGGATTTAGCATAGGTAGTTTATGTTTACTTATGTCCATAGTAAATTTGATGTTCTCATTCAAATTATTAAAGATTGACAAAAGGTGCTGCTGGTTCAAAATTTTCTCATCAATCAAGATATAGCAGTCATCTAAAACTGCTCCAGTTATTTTCTACGTGTAACCTGACCTCTACGTTGCTCATTAACCAAGATTTAGCAATCATCTAAAAAAGCAGCTCTAGTTATTTTCTACGTGTAACCTGGCCTCTACGAATATTCGAATATAATTTATGTTCTGGTGACGTACGACTAGGATGGCATAAGTAGGTGCAAATATTGTCCCCGCAGCTGTACTGTTAAGCTGTAGAGACTGCTGTCCGTTACAAACACAATCGCTTTTTAGTTGTAGGGAGCTGAGAAAATCTTAGCTTAGGATCTCATGATTTGAAAACCATCTGTTCATATCCATCTATGCATGTGTGATCTTTCTATCTATCGATCTATCTATCTATCTATCTATCTATCTATCTATCTATCTATCTATCTATTTATCTATTTATCTATTTATCTATCTAAAGTTAAAATATTGACTTTAGGAGCTCTAGGAGCCAAGAAATATAAGACGAAATCATATTTTATCATTTTCTAGCTGGTCATTTGGCGTTCTATTGTGGGAACTGTTTTCATTTGGTGCTATGCCATACCCTGGTGTCAATAATATGGACATTCTTCAATTTCTGCTGACTCCTTTACGAATGAATAAACCTGAGAATTGTCCTGACGAAATTTATGAGTTCATGAAAGATTGCTGGAACAGCCAACCAAAGCAACGACCATCGTTCTCAAAGATGGCCAATGACTTTTCAGATATAGTTTTGGAGCACTCTGGAGAGGTAATAAATTTCAATGTTCTATGGACAGACATTGCAAAATTATATTCTCTTAAATAAAAGTTGTTATACAAATTTTAAAATATTGCTATAGATATGAATCAAAAACCAATTGTGTCCAGGTGGAGATTTAGTACCAAACACAATTGGAAAGTTTGTTATGCTTTTGAACAAAGATGGGTCAGTGTGCTTTACTAATGAAAAAAGTCACAAATATTAGATGCAAATTGATAGTTTCCATATTCAATAAGACCAGGCTTTAACATGAAAAATATAAAGTGAGCACTGAAAACAAAAAGCGTAAAAATTTAATTTTTTGTCTCTCTTTCTGCCATGAAAAGGTCCTAAAATTATTATCCAATGGTTTTTACATAAAGTAAAGTATAAAATTTTCGTTTTTATTATTCAAGGGTGTCGGATATCTAAGCATGGCTACGAAAGCATCTGAAGGACCTGGATCGATAACAACAGACAACAGTTTGCTACTAGACAGGAACCAAGAAACGTAAGTACAAAGGTTTTCCAATTTAGAACAATTATTGTTTCAGATATCATCATCATCATCCGGTGCCCTGCTTTATAGCGTTGGCGATCATGTCTTTCCACACATCTCTATTTTGAGTGATTCGTATCAGTTCTGTTGTTGACCTCACATCCATCCAGGCAGTAAGACTGTCGGTGATTTTCTCTCTCTGTCTACTTTGGTTTCTTTTTCCATCAATTTTTGCTGTTGTTACACGATTTTCGAGACTTTCTTTTCTCATAAAATGGCCAAAAATTGTTGCCTGTCTTTTTCGAATTTTGTCAACCAGCAGCCTTTTCGTGTCCGCTTCTTTCAAAAGTTCCACATTGGTTTTTCGGTCCGTCCAAGGTATGCGCAACATTCTTCTGTTTCAGATATACAGTTACTATTTAGTCAAACACTTACAGGACCATAAACATATGTGTCATTCTGTCATAGGATAAGTAACTGTTTAGAATAGTAATTGTTATCTACCCGTAAAACAGCTATGAAAACCTGTAGTGATCTACTTTTAAAAAATGTATACTGTGTGTTTCTTGGGTATATGTAATCCATTGCACTTTTAATCTTTTTCATTTCCAACCCTTTATATTAAGGGGTTTATATTAAAAACGATTTTGCTCGTGGAAAGGGGGGCTTTGATACACCACGGCGTAACCATTTTCCTGTAGCTTCTACGAACATTTTACATTTTGAGTATTTTTCTTAAAAATTAAAATGGTTAAAGCTGATGTTCTGCATCACATATTGCAAAAGATATGGACTTTTTTTCCACCCCAGTGTTGATTTAATATGCCGATTTTGCAAATTCAGTTTGAAATTTCTTATCTTCTTTAATATCAGGTAAAGTTTTGAAGGTAAACTGGTTAAACGTATTTTCCCTTGGACGGGAATTTTAATGATGATAATAGTAGTTCAAAGTGAAGAGGTTTTTTTTGGTAAAAAATAAAAGTAATATCACAAAGTTTCCAGTCTGAAAAAAATTAAGGGTGAAAAATGTCAGGAGAAAATTTCCATGGCAGTCTCCAGAGCAGGAAACGATTGCGTTTTAGGAAACGTTACTCTTTCGGTGGCTTGTATAGCTTTCCTTTGTCCTCTACCTATGGTATTACAAAAAATCTCTTCTTTAGTCATGAAAACCAATCAAGCACCACAAAGTATATGCAATAGTGAATTAGTAGGGTTGAAATTTCTAAGCTACTCAAAGGCAGAATGCAAAATAATTTGAGAGTTTTTCAAGTAATCGTACAAGAGTAATACCCTATTCACATGGAGAGCAAGCGCACGACGTCACGTCTGATATTGACGTTGGCCTCGTCAACGTCCAAGTCAGGACAAAAATCGTACTAATTGACTAATTAGCAACTGTTTCAGGGTCAAATGTTGCATGGAAAGTTATTCAAGTGTTCAGACATCATTTACATTTTGAGTACTGGGAAAATTCCTTGAAATTAATAAACGGGGGGTCCTTATAAGGAGAGGGGGGTTGATAAATTTCAAAAAATTAATAAGCGGGGGCGGGGATACGATTATTTGGCTCTCGAGAGTAGGTTACGAAAGGGTAGGGCCGCGATTGAATATTGGAATATTACCAAATGCAAGAACAGTATGCTAAAAGTAAAGAAAGGAAGAAGACGCGTGAGTAATCTAAAGTTTTCAATTACCTCCAAATTTATCACCTTTAATAAAAAGTATTATATTCTTGTTCCTTTTGTCTCTATCCAGGAATGTTCTTATGGCTTTGTGGATTCGCTTGTGGCTTAAGGAGAATCTGCCTAAGGGCATATCAGTAATACTAACCAGAACTGTAAATCTTTTGCGTTTATCAATAGTGGCATCTGAAAAACGAGCCTCAACGAGTCAGCTTCACTTGCGTAAACATTTCAAGAGAAAGGTTTCGCGTCTACTCCAAAAGATTGCCGTGACCAGTGTCTGGCGAAACCATTGAGCAATCATTAACTGGTGCTCAACACCGTTTGTAAACTTTGTAACCAGAAATAACTTAAAGTAGAACAATTACTTAATTATTGCACGCAAAAGTTTACTACAGAAAGCAATATTTGCATTATAAAACGAAAAGGTGGCGATTTGCCATAAAGAACATTGAAAATGTTAAAACCGATCCCGGAGGATTAAGTTCACTGGTTTGCCGATGGTGAGTCTGACACGGAACCTACTGAAGTTGCCATTGCCCTTCCTTATACGTACGCTATTAATAATATATGTGGTTATCTTGACTTATGTTGGTGCCTTCAGCCAGTTGATGTTCAGATATGTGTTTTCCATGAAAGGGCTCCCAAAGAAGAAGTTTTGATATGACTTTTTCTTTGCTTCTGCAGCAGTGTCTGCTGAACCTCGTGCTCTATTCTTTAATGACATTAAATATTTTTTGAATTCCTGCGTACAATTGGGAGTTTGTCGTGATTTTGTCCCATTTAACATTTTGTACATTCCTCAGCATCCTAGTGTAGGTCCCATTCAGTCTTGTTTCTAAAGCAGTAGTTAGTGTCCAAGTGTTTACAGCATAAAGCAATGCACTTTTAACTGTTAACCTGAGGAAGGATATTTTCTGCGGCATTTTTATTTCTGTTTTCCAGACAGTGGCCAATTTCCTCAATGCAGCCCAATATTTGTGTAGTTATGGCAGTTTTGAATCTTGGAAAGGCTCTTCAGTATTTGAACCTGAACTATCGTAGTGATTCGGAAGCAATCCCAAGATATTTGGTTTTATGTAACACGGGGGAGGTTGTCTGTTATGAAAACCAGCTATTTACCACGAACTAAGACTTCATACAGAGTAAAATTATTGAGTTGTTCAACAACAGAACAAGTCCAATCCACCTACTGTCATCGACCGAAAGTTACTGCAAACAAATACTTGCTGAGGTGAAAATCATGTACCCTGAAAATACAAGGTTTGGTTTCCGTGAAGGGCAAAATTCAAACTATACATCTTCTCTGCATTTGCACACTTTCAACTCTCTCCATGATATCACTGCGTACGTGCTACTTTGTCGACGGCACTTATTGCAACTTTAAATTGGAATACGCGAATAACCCAGAAACTGTTCTTGGAATCAAAAATAGCCTTGGTTACGTGGTGGCAACGATATGCTAAGTACAGTCTTGTCTAAAAGCCGCTGCAAACATTTCTGATGGAAGGGAAATATCACACCACATTCAGTGAAGACTTGTGATAAACTGAGTTCACTAAACAGTTTACAGGGACGAGGCAATCATTTACTGGTGATAAATACAATCTTGTAGGGATATTTTTAGCCGCTTGTCAGAAATACTGTGTTGAAATTGACATTACCACCACGTAACCAAGAACGCTTTGGCTTTGGGCTTAGTGACGTATATCTGAGTGGTGTTGTGCTCTCTTACTGCTGATTGCCTTCAATGTCATGGAAAAATGACATTTTCCAGCTTCTGCAGCATTCCTCTCTCTAAACAACACCTGTTTCTTTGAATTCTCTTGTTTCAAATTATTTGATTCTCTGGCTTTCGTGTTTCTCTGGAGCATCTTTTGTCTTGTATCTACTATTAAAATGGCAACCTTGTCTTCTTAAGATACGAGCTCTCTACCTACTAATTACTGTTGCATTACAGTTAAAGCCGGTAATCTGCAAGATCAAGTTACTTCAAGGAGATCCTCCTCTGTCTGATCTTTAAACCCCTAATAAAACAGCAATTAACGCAACAGGAAGGCGACATTGTTAGCCTGGTAATGATCAAAAATCCTGTTTAAGACTCCATTTATTTCCCTATAGGTGTTTGTTTATCCGGCATACTGTATATGATCGATGTGAAAGCTCTAGTAATGGTTGCCCGATTTAGAAAGTACTCGATAGTAGGTTTAAGTTCAAAACATGTAGCGATAAAATAGGGGGTCAAAATTGTGATAGTTAACGTTTAAGCTGTTGAAGTAGCTGGCTTACCTAATCTAGGGAGGAATCCACGTCATTAGGAAGGAATCTCATCTGATACGGGATATCCTTAAGATGATAAATATTACATCATACTTATTAGGATCATTGCTTGTTTGCCAAGAATTGCCAAAAACATTGTATCAGTGACATTGGTCCCGAAAAGGTATTCGTAGATCACAACTTTATTGGTGAAGGATTGATTTGCAGGATAAAGTTGTTTAAAGAGTGTTTTATTAAGCAGAACATTAAAAAAGGAACGAGATAACGAAATTGCCTTTGCAACCTATAATATTTTACCGAGAACACAAATCATCAGAATGAATCAAACAGGAAAGGGCGAAACTCCAAAACGAACTGTTACTTGGTGTTAAAGAGTCCATAAGAATTTCGACTGATGGATTGATATTGTTTTGTTAGACCAATGAGTATTCGCTAGAATTGTGTGAATTGACTGAAAAGGCACAATAAAAATACATTTTTTTTGTTTGCAAAGGAAACGTTGCCTGGCTTTTATGTGGACTTGCTCAAGAATAGCAAAAGGAAAAGTAGACCTCGCCATTCAACTAACAAGGAGGCGATCACTTTTGTACATTTAAGATCACTAAATTTGTGATGTGTTGGTATTTACTCCTTCTTGGCGAGTGTCGGAATAGCAAAGTGCAACATTTAGCCTTCTCTGAGACAGTGACTTGAGGCCAGTTGAGCAAATTGTGGCTGAATATAAGTTTATATAAATTCTGCACAGACAACACAGTTGCTTCAAATGTAGATGGAATCAACAATATCACTTATTAAATATTGTTCTTACCGCATTTTCTTTCTCTTTCTGCTTCTTCAGTCTGTCTTCTCTTGCATTTGCTCGTGACTCCTCGATCTCCTTCTTGCGTTGACTGTGCTGCTTCTTATAATTTTCGAGTCTTCTTAAATCTTGCTCTTGCATCTGCAAGTACCTGTGAATTAATGGATACAATCATTTATATAACTCTGATATCTGCCTTTGTTCACTTTTAACCTACTTTGCGTCATTTGAACTCTCCTAGAAAACTTTTCTTCCATTTCTTAGTTATAAATGTTCCAATTTTTAATTTCATGATGTCTATCACCTATAGTTGTACTTTAGTTATAAACCCATGAATTGGGCTGAAAACATGGGCTGAAATGATCCTAGTAAGGTATGAAAGCACACACACGCGCAACTTGAACTTGCTATTTCTGTTTTTGCCCGTTTCTCAAAACATTCCTATCATCATGTTTTTTACACAAATACATTCCTTATTTTTGTGCCTTAGGTATGTTAAAATTTATGTATTAATGGATAGTTATAGTTTAAATGATTTTTTAAAAGCAATTTCAGCTTTTTATGAGATCTCGAGTTGCTCAAATTTCAAACTGAAAATAGTACAAGTTGGGTAGTGTTTGCACAAGGGTATTGGCTTTAAACATAAATTAAGGAGCTTTAGCAAGGCGTCGTGGAATATATACTTGCTTTGTTTTTTGGGAGGTCGACTAAATCAGGGTCGACCTCAATTATCTTAAGCGAATACACGTATTTTACCTACATAAGTATAGTATAAAGTTCACAATAACAATGAATGAGTTGCTTATTAGACCAAAAGCTCGGCTCTAGAGATATTTAAAACTTTTTGGACATGGGTGACTTTTTAAAAATTCATGTAATTTCCCCAATGAAAATCGACGTATTGTAAATGCATTTTCTGTTTTTAGAACCACAAACTTTCAGAAGCCTCCTTGCAAGACTTACCTCCGAGGCACATGACATAATTATTTCACTATACCAAAGTCAACGTGTATACAAATTTGCTTAAGAAAGATTTCGTTTTTACTCTATCAATCCTTTTGGACCAAACTCAAGGTTGAACTTTATGTCAAAATGTTTATAATTTGCCACTAATTGTTAATTATTTAATGTCGTACTTGTAGAGATCCTTGCTACTTTATATAGAAGTATAATTAGTTCTCTCTTTCTGTTTTCAATCACCAGTTGCTGCATATCTGTCCCTCTTTCTCTGAAGCTTTATCTTTTTATTGTTAACCTCTTCTTTTGATAAAGAATTCCCAGAGTTAATGTCTTAAATAAGTAAATGAGAACCCGACCGGCGGTTAAATGAGCACTGACAGTATGCCACCAGTACTTAGTACTTTTAAGTCTGCTATTTACTTCTCGTTGTAATTCCAAAATTGAATCTTTCCCCTTAAACCTGTCCCCTAAAAGAGTTCTATGATGCTCTGATGTTAGCTTATTTTCCCTGACTCTGAACGTCTATTTGGTCTTAGGTACAAAATACTAAAATCATGGCATAGAGGAATTAATAAGAGGAAACATTGGCTGAAACCTAATCAAGGTACAATGTTTTCGTTCTGTTCTGTTCTGTTCTGTTCCCTCACAAAAGCATGATCCAAAGTAACTCTCGTCGCAACTAAAAGCTGAAATTCAGAATTTTTAAATTGCTTCCCATTTAATCATAATATGCTATTCGAGAATGTATCAAAACAGGCCATCATATTTTTCATCCAACTTTATCTAATTTACTTTCGTCAATATTTTATTGTCGTACTACGGAAACAATTTAGTTCGTGAGAAAGAGTGCATCTGCTATGTAAAACATATATGAAAATCAATTTCATATAAATTACTTCTAAATTTCCTTCTACAATATGATCTTATCAGTTTATTTGCAATTATTATGGTTTTTATTAGAACATATCGATTGATTTAAAGTTAGAAAAAAGGGAGCATCGAGGTCACCGTATAACAATTTTGCATAGTAACGACTCAATCAACTTTATCAACGTCAATGCGAATGGGCGTATGTTACCAAAGATACTGAAATGAAGTAGTGGTTGGGAAAAAAGAATTTTTAACTAGTCGTTTTCCTATAAAAAATATATATTTTTAAGCAGAGATGGTAGATGGGCGTAAAAGCTACCTCTATGAAGACCAAAGTCTAAGACCAAAATTTAAGACCCTACGGTTGCACGAGTGTAGCAGATCACATTCACATGGCTTCACTTCTTGCTCCGTAACTTCTAAACATATCAAGATTTCTAGCACTCTTTACCAAATAGAAGTCAACTGATAAGCTTCCGCTATTCTTAAAATGATAACCGTACCGGCTTCGTTGCTGTTCCTCGCGCTTTTTCCTCTTCTCGGTGATTTCCAATGCTTTGGCATGACGTTCTCTCAGTATGGCAATTGAGTCACTCTCGATGTTTGCAGTTCTTTTTTGAGCACTCTGCTTCTTTCTTTCTTCCGCTTCCCTTATTGCCTCTTCACGATGTTGTTTAGTTATTTTATCAAGCTTTAATTTTCGTATCCACTGACGATAGTCGTTAAACTCTGGTATGGAACATTTTACATATCCGTTCTTTGTGATGAGACCTACATGGAAAATGAAACATGTGACGTTTTTTTGAATGCATATCAATCTGAGCATGGCTACAAGATCCTTGTCGTTCCTATGACAGGATTCTCAGTAATTTGCTGCTGTGAAAATGGTTGTGGAAGGGGGATATGACCTCCGCTTGTTGGCAAGTATGATATACCTATAAAATCTGGAGCCACCTAGCACGCTTTGTAGAGCACACACCACAAAAGCGTGGGTAACAGGCTTGACTCCGACGGTGTCGACACGATATAGTAGTGCTAAACACAAGGGTTGGAGAGCAATTCTGAATTGAGAGGCAAGAGGTAGCTTTGACTTTAGATGATGCTCTGGGTTTCACGCTCAGGCGATGGTCACTTATCTCTGTAGAAACGGGCGCAAAAACCTTGCCACGCCATAAAGAATATCTTTGGCAGCATAAACTCAAAGCCTTTAAACCTTATGGTTTGAGCGAACGGAAGATAATGACCATTTAATACACTTGGTGGCTTTCGCTTACTTCCGCTGGCTTCCGCTGGCTTCCGACCACTTGATCTTGTCTACAGAAACACCTCTTCTCCTGTAGACTTAATAAGAGCGGATGGTGTCAGCCTCTCAATCAGAAACCCATAGTGAGCAGTGGACCCGATATAAAATTACCCAGTAGATAAAGGGTAGCTTGAGGGTCCAACGGCGGCGCTTCTCAATTTTGGCTACCAAGCAGAGAAGCGAGCTATGAGGCACACTCAACCGTTTAGTAGGACCGCCTGCTAGGGAACTTGTGAGCATCCGTATATCGGTGGGAATATAAAATGCACCCTATCCGTGCTAACAGACCCAGAAGCGGCACCCTTTCTACATTTTTAGCATACTGCTGCTACTACAAGTGCATAGCAACCGGTACTGGTTGACTCGCTGTAGCTCTTCGCTCCAAAATTGTTTTCCAACTTCAAAACATGTAGCGCAACAGTTTTTGCCCATTTCTAGTAGACCCGAGGAAGTCAACTGTGAGTCTAAAAGTTGTTACCATAGAGCTAACTTTTTGGCGTTTTTCTCCTGCTGTATTTTGCGATGGCCCTTTAACCCAGTTCTTAAGTATGAGAAATATTCTTGAACGTACTATAAGAGGAAAGAAGCTCTTGTCCAAATAGAGCACACTGCTCTGATGGTTCATTAATGTAATTACATTTACAGATTTAAATTGAAATAAAGGCAATAATATAAAATGCTGTGCTGCTTTTCCAGGATATTAGCTCCGTTATTTCCAGAACTTTCCAAGGTTATTTTAAAACATTTGGTCCGTTCCGGGACATTTAAGGCCATTTCTTAATGGATCTTCAATTTTGGTTCCAACCGGCTATCAACGTCAGATGCAGCCAAAC
>JAAAKM020006971.1:7196152-7225515 GCA_010016025.2 Alatinidae sp. Z8VKAUB7J3 | reverse complement strand
CGGGACATTTAAGGCCATTTCTTAATGGATCTTCAATTTTGGTTCCAACCGGCTATCAACGTCAGATGCAGCCAAACTAATTTTCAGGATGTTCGGAGAGCTATAAGAAGTTCTGTTTCAAATTATAAAATACCCAAGAATTCACACCTAGAAATGAAGCAGGAAACACCCTTTTGAACATGGCAACATAACGAGATCTTATTTCAAAGTACCTTAGAAATAAAAGTCAGTGCAAATATAGCGTAGCATTCCAAGACCTTACCCTCTAAAAACTCCTCGAAATCCAAGGACGTTTAAGAAGACTTTTTCAAGTTACAGGGCTTTATAGGACATGTGACCACCCTGAATTATAAATGCGGTTTTAGGTCGTGCACTATCCTTCAGCAGTGGCTAGGCTGGTTCCCAGGTACATCGGATCATCATACGAGCACAGAGCACTTTAGAACCGTATACCCTTCGGGATGTTACTATGCCTCATCGCGAAATCAAACTCGTACAATCTGGCATTTGGGATACGAAACTATCCACTAAACCTTGCAACCCTTAATTATTCAATTACTTACCTCTGTCAACGAGGGTCTTTCGCACGGACTGATTTGAGAAATAATCCTTAAGGTATGGATCATGTAAAAAGTTGTACTCGATTTGGGGGCGCCTTGCTCCAGACAAATCAAATTCTGCATCAGGAGGTGTTTGATATCTCTAAAGATTGAAAGAAAGACATCAGTTAAACATCCTGTGGATATGCTTTATTTGTTGGGCCTGTGAATACCATCAGTACTCCTTTATGCTCAACACTATATTGTTCTAGTATTTCATCATAATAAAAATCACTATTTTTAGCTTATCATCATCATCATCATCATCATCATTGTCATTATTACCTTGCCACCTTCATTATTACCACATATATCAGCATCGTCGACGTTATTACATAATTATCAAAATTATATTTGTATGATTTCATCATCACCATCACCATCATTATTTACATTCCCATTGCCTTTAAATCATCATCATTATCCTTATTACCATACAGTCATGAACATAATTTACCTCCAAATTTCAACTACTTCTTTATCATCCACCTCCTCATCGTTATTACGTCATCACTATTCAACTGGTAAACCTTATAATGTCATCGTCATAGCGACAATCATGATAGTGATCATCATCATCATCATCATCCTCATCATCATCATTATCAGGGCTGTAGTAGTGATCGTCATGAGGTAACAACGCTGCTCGTTTTTACAGCTCTACATTCATTGTATGACTTATCAGCCTTATCCTTTCTGTTACTCAGAACGTGTGCATTAATGCATATCAATAAACGATACAAAATCCTCACGTAGTATTGATAATTCTTGGCATTTTTTAGCTTGTTACACGACTGTTCACCAGTACCTTTTTAACATTCTCGAGAAATTTCAAGGAGCCGCTCTAATCATCTTAAATTTTCAACTTAAAGTTTTCTTGTAAAAGATGTGACTCTTTGTCAAGACATTAAATTTTCTTGAGAGTTATTTTCATCTTAGGCGGACACTTCTTTTGCTTAATAGGCATTTGCATTTGTGATAGACTATTCAGTTTTCAAAACTGAATATAAAAGTTTTTCTTTTCAAAATATTTCATTTAATGTCCAGAAATTCTCTTTTGCTGCAGGAAATCGCATACTCGTCCATAAAGATTTCCTGGGGACAAAAATTTGCGAAATAAAAATTAAAAATTAGACAGAGTTATGTTTAAAAATTTGCTGAATAAGTTTATCGAATACCAATAATTTTATTTCCAAATTATTTGGGCGACTTCCCCTCGCTTTTATTTCAAAATACTCTTCTTTGACGCACATCAATGCACAAATTTAATTGCACTCGTCAGAGCAGAATCAGATAAAAAACCTTTTGATCTATTAAAACCTTTAAAGAAAGTATATGTTTCTAGGAAGATTCCCAGTATTTATTATTTCCGTGCGAACCTGATAAGGAGGAGAGATCATGACACCCTGTGGGCCTTTCATCCCAGCTTGTGCCTTTCAGCCGGCTTCCTTAGCTAATTTGTCAATGCATGTTTCGCATGACCTATCTGGTGTCTTCTTGCCTTGCCTTGGTTGCCAAAACACTTGCCACTTCTATACTCGTATTTGTAAGGGTCAAATTGATAGGAGGAGGTTCAGGTTTGTAATAGGGCGCGCGGATGGTATCTCAGATTGGAGGGATTATAATATTAGTGGGCTTTATCTAACTTTGTCTGGTTTCCTTGGTAATTGGAAGGGCTACCTAATTGCCAATCGTAAATTAAAATGTGTTGAACGACCCCTGACTTGGACTCGAACCTACGACCTTTCAAGGAGTATCTCCACTCGTTCACAGTTGCCCCAAAATATGATGCCAATAAGCTCCTCGCTTCCATTCGATGATTACAGTATGGACTTTGTATATTCAATATCAGGTACCTGATATGTCGCAACTAGGCAACTAGGCAACTAGGCAACTAGGCAACTAGGCAACTAGGCAACTAGGCAACTAGGCAACTAGGCAACAAAGTAACTAGGCAACTAGGCAACAAAGTAACTAGGCAACTAGGCAACAAAGCAATAAAAGGAACAAAGCAACAACGTAACGAAGAAACTAAGTGAATATGACACTGTGCATTTGCGTCACTAATCAAGCAGTAACCTGAAGCAGTATAACAAAAAGCAAACAGCATTAAAAGTAAATAAGATTTGGGTAAATAAGTAAATCTCTATGTAGACAAGTAACTAAATAATAAAAGATATAACGAATATTAATTGATCTAATTTTGTTGTGGCACTTTGTTTGGGCCGCTGAGCAGGGGAAGCTAAGGGAGTTATGGCCCTCACAATAATTTTGAAAACAATTTGTTTTTACATTATGAATTTTGAGTAGAAAGTGTAGCCGTACACTCACAATAAAATAACGTCTTTACACCTGAAGAATAACAATACTGACATAACAAAAGAGAAATGGGTTTGTTGGCAAAAGAGAAATGGGACTAAGCTGGCTATATGCCCTATCCACCCCACCCCTCGCCACCGAATTATTTAGCCATTCAAATTCAATATACTTTCCGCGTTCCCTGACTATAGGAAGCTGTGAATCTGGTGAAAAAGTTAGAATCGAAATTTAAGTTAGTGACATGAAATTATTATAATCAAGTACATTTATTACTAGATTGCGAATCTATGACTTGAGACTTTCAATAGAGTTTTGTAGTGAAAATTCTTGTAAAGTCGTGGATTAAAGTAGTACAGGAGATGTATGATATATTTACGAAATCGAAAAGCTGCATGAAAGTACATATGAACTGTCAATAGTCTACTTTAATTATTTTTATATTGTGAAATACGTCACAGTCTTGCCAGGGATATTCTTCACCCATCGACTTCTTCCATTGCCTTCCTGATGTAGCCATGACTCTGCCTCGCGTGACCATAAGATCTGTATCTCATATTTTCCCTTCTTTTATTCCATACACACACGATCATTCTATAGTAGATGAAAAACAGCGAAGAGAAGGGATGCGATCATCTCTTCCACAACATTATCTGGTTTTATGTTATTAATGGAAAACTATCAATGGCATGTGTTGCTTTAATCTCAATCCCATCAAAACAAAGATAATTAGGGAAGAGTAAGGTGCTGTCTATACTCTGCTGCCAGCAGAGGGAACTGAATTAAATTTACAAGACGTTTTCATAACTCATTTCGAACATCTCGTGATCGAGGTAAAATTGTTCTTAGATATTTTACAAAGGGATTTTGTGACCTGGATGATAATCCAATAAAGGTTGTACTTATGTCCTCACATAAACATGTTCTAAATACTACTTCTACTTATGATATTTGAAAACAAAGTAAGAGGACTGTCATATGGTGGAGAGAGAAAAGCTTGAAACAGATAAATCTTAAAAAAAAATTTAAAGCATGATCTCTCACTTTAATGACAAAAACATGGACGGCACGTCCAAGAAAACCGTATTATAGAAATGCAAACGTAAACAAGGAAACGCTTAACATATGTGCTCATTAATGCAAATAATCTATAATTTTGACAACTCATACTACTTCTATCTCAAAAAAGAGCCGTGACGGATGGACAGGGAGGCCGAGTCTCAAGAAGTCGTTGTATTATAATCGGTATTAAACCATTTTGCATTGCGTGCAAGAAATCGTTGTCTTTCTGGTAAGAAAAGAGTGCTCCCATACCTTTATTGCCGGACTATAGGCCAGTGATCGAAGTACAGCATTGCTCTGAGAGACCACAAGGATTACAATTGGACAAACGAAAACCATGGCGAAAGGAAAGACTGGTCTTCACAAATTTGTTTGAAGTCATTTTAACAGTTCTGGTTTCGTGTCAAAAAAGGGTCCAAAAAGAATTGAAGAGGTTGAAACAGAAACTGGCATAACAAACGTATATCTTTTTCAGTGTGATACTATAACCGAAAGTATGACTATACTGGAGTCAAATATAATTTGTAGGGCCTTTAAAGTTTCTGTTTTGCTGCAAAAGCTGCTTTTAAACTTTAATAAATCGTCTGTAAAACATTCAAACTTTTCGCATCAAGAACAAAATGCTTGGGAATGACTTTAAGCTTACATGAAGAGGGAATGCATTCTACCACAATGAGTATTGGTAGTACGCACACTTGTAGCAGGCCATTTGTTAACAACTAGTACGCGTGATCACAATTAGATGTTCCTAACTACGTACTGATAAATGCGCCGTACTGAAAAGTACCGTACTTGTTGTAGTATTTTGCACAATGATACAAAACCTAAGGTGTTTCCGGGGCTAACTAGTGACTATTGTAATATATTTTATGGGCTTTGGACATTTTCTAGACTCTAAATTAACATTAAAATAAAGAGTAGCTTTCATTAAAAGAAATGTAAAATATCGAGGTTAAAACGGAAAGGAGGATAGCTTATGAAATATCTGCATCAAGTGTCGATAAACATTATACAGATATACAGTAATAAGGAAATGTTTAAGTGGTCACATGCAAAAACTAGGAGAAGGAATAGAAAGTAAAGTAAGCGTATTAACTCAACATTCCATCTGTGCCTTGTACATTCAAAGCCACTTTGGATTTTGAATATATGAGATTGGGCAACAAGTTTAATACTAAAAAGAATTACAAGAAGTTTTGCAATCAATTTTATCTCAATATTTCGTATCTTCACTAAGATACATAATCATTTACATTTACTTTTAAGAGTACCACATGACCTTATTTAATGCTCCCTGACAACTAGATACTTTTATTACACGACATCACTGCTAAGAGGAAATTTTGAGTTCATTCTTTTTTCTCTTCCTTTGCTTGCAAACTTGTGGCGCCAGTCAGTTGTAACGAACGACAAGAGTCACTTTTAAGAATAACCAGTGTTGGAAAATGTATGTAATTTTCTGATATTTGTTTACAGCTTTAAAACTAGTAGACCTGTTATTTTTTACGACATGTATCAGTCCTCCTGTATTCTATATAGTCGTCGCCAAATGGTTGCTACATTTACTCCATATAATTTAAGTGACTACAGTCTGGGGAAAATGTTTAGAAAAATGAATCTGATACTCAATACAATATTTAAATGTTTTATCACAAGCCAACGTTTTAAGTAATACTTTACGTTAGTCAATCTATCACCCTTACAAAGCTGATTTTAATACTGACTACTGAAATGCAGTTCACTAAATATTATTTTATCGCGCCCCTAAGTAAGCGTCACACAAAACTATTGCCCAGTCCCTAAACTTTCATCTGGTCATGTTGCTTCCATTACTTTAAAGAATGGCTTGAGCTCAAAATAATGGCTTGGGTACAAGAGTACGTTGCACCACGCAATATCCTGTTTGCTGTTTCGTTCCCTTAAGTGAACAAGCACGAAAAACTACAAAGGAACACATAGATTGTGAAACATCCTGTATGCCATGTTTTCAAATTTAAAGGAAATGATGCAGCACAGCGATTAACTAATATTGTGAGACGTGCTAACATCTTGAGTGCAAATCCAGTTAGGTCAAACTTCCTCTAGATATAGCAATCTATAAATCGAATAATATTCATGACAACAAATAGCGTCTCATCGCTGTCTTAACGTGCAGCTATGTGCAGTGGATCGTCTCTATTGAAAGAGATTTTCTATAGGGACAATGTCGTATTGTGATATAAAGTTTAAGCTGATTATAGTTCATTGACTTGCAGTCACTGCTTTCTTCGGTGAGGAAACCTAAGTCATTTGGACGCAGACAGGGCCTTGATCCTTCGAATCCAAGTCTACGATCTGGCAAACTTTGAGGCCAGTTGATGAAAAGCGGTGAGGATTATGTGTGTTGAAGAGTAAACCCAACTGAACATTGATTGTCATTTATTATCTAGGCCTATATACATTGAGAATTCGTGTATGCACGTTATTCAAATGTGTATGGAGCTAGCATACATATAAACAGATACTAAGATAACAATAAGTTATAAAAATTTGACATTACAGTGATATAGATTTATATAGTATAGATGTGCATATAGCTATGTATATATAGATCGACATATATCTATGTTATTGCACATATACATAAACACAAACATGGATAAAACATAGATAAAACAAGGATACAAACATGATCAAATACATAAATATACCCATACACATACGCGTGTGTATATAGTTTCCACATTATAGACTAAAAGGGACCCCTCACTGTGCACTCATATTGTGGTGTCTCAGAGATGATCTTGTTTTGAAATTTCAAACCTATGCAATAACTATGTAGCACTAGATACGTTTGCGTCAGCACCCTTTGCCAATCTAAAAGAACGGATTCCTTATGTCAAACTGCTTAAGAATTACAAGATCTACTTCACCGATGAGCTCATGGCATACCTAAGCTATATACGTTTCTTCCTTACGCTTTCAAGAATACAGGACTCTTATTATTATTATTTCCCTGCAAATAGAGGCTTTGATTCTTGTGCCTAAGATATACGATAAGAAGAACCCTTTTAAAAAGCAAAAAAATAACTAGGAATCTTATTGTCACAGTGAGATGGTGTTTGGAAGAGCTCGGCTAGAGTTCAAAACAGAGAGACATACAGCATTTGGTACATTGATGATTGCTAAAGGAATTTAAATTTCAACACACGAAAATATTATAACCCGGGTTTTAAGACATGGTAAAATGTGTTAAAGAGGATTAAAATTGGTAGCCAAACTAACAGCAATTTCACTTTCGGTTTATGGTAAACTATGTTAAAGTTATTTTAAACTGAGAAGGCCACACTGCTACTCCATAGAGCCTAAGCATGAAGTACGAGAGAACCCAAGAAAAGATCTAACTTTCATAATACTAGATGTGCAAACATTTTGTCTTGGTGTGAAGAGTTTGGGGGTTGAGGGGTGTTGCAAAATTAAGTATTGAATGTCAGGAAATGGTATTCAAGTGTAAATGAAGACTACAAAAGATCACAATGCCCTTTTTATGTTTTTAAGTGAGGCCAAACGAAAGTCAGCTTATCCAAAAAGAGCATTTATAGCTGAAAAGAAAAGTTGTGGTTAACATGAGGGAGTGAAAACAAGAGTCAATGACCTAATTGCCAGAATATAAGATTCACTTTAATCCCACTTTCCCTTCAAATTATAATTCATAACTGCACCTCTGAACCTCTCCTTTAATCGTTTTTATTCACAATAGTTTTCATCTACCGACAATTTTGAATCACGTTTTACCAAACAAACTGATACAAGGAGATGACAGCATCTTTCCCTAATACCAATTCACTGGCACAAGAACTGATGTGATAGTAGAACATTGTTTACCATAACTCATGTTTTTATTGTATTATTACAGGTGTATTCCGCACATATGCACATCCCATCTGAATACTTAGTGTGAACCTTCTTATAAGAAACAGTGTGGTTTGCCAACAAAATTAGCAAGGTGTTAAAATAAATTGTTAATGCAAAGAGAAATTGCTTTAGCACTATTCACACCTGCAAACACTGCTTAAGTGATTAGCCGATCACGTGCATAGGGGTAATTATAGTTTTCCATTGATCAATATTACAAAATTTGGGTTTGTTCTTATAGTGTTTCTTTGTCTTCGTTGTTCTTTTATTTGCTTTTTCTCCTAATTTGGCGCAGACATCCCAAACTAGCAAGATTAAGTATCTTTGAATGTCTTCCCAAGATATGAAGAATTGCATAAATTTTTTGAGATCTTTGCCACGTATGCAGGGGATAATGTTAGCCCATAACTTATTAGTAGTAACTTAGTAACGTAACAGAAGAAGAAAGTGATTCAGAAACCACGTCTTTAGGCAAGGAGATAAGAATTTTAACTTAAAATGTAAACCAATTTGACTAAATATGTGTATTAACCGAATTTATGTTCTGCCTCAAATCAAAAAAATCCAACGTAATCAACGTTGAATTTCAAGAATCTCTACTCAAATAATATAGTATCGGCATTTAAGAACGGTATAATTTTTTAGTTCCTCACAAACCACACCCTTCGTGGACATTATGAAAATTCTTCAAAATTTCAATTAGAGTTATTGCTAATTTTGTTAATAAACTAATAATATCCTATATTAAATTAAAGTGGTAAAGTACAACGAACAATATTTTCCCAATTAATATGCACGACGTGGAGCTTATAAGTGTAACATCTCTTTTAACGTCTGTGATGTTTTGTCTACTACTAATCTCGATAAAAGCTCTGAGTTTAAAAGTTCTCCAACAAATGGATATTAGTTTCCAGACTAATCTTTGTGGGAAGTAGGGGGACATGTTTCTCAGCTCCCTCGTGACCTCGTCAGGGTTTGTGTCTCAGAGTGTTCACTATTGTACAGTATAGGAGCTTTTTAACTTTCACGTCT
This sequence comes from Alatinidae sp. Z8VKAUB7J3, assembly GCA_010016025.2. NCBI lineage: Eukaryota > Metazoa > Cnidaria > Cubozoa > Carybdeida > Alatinidae > Alatinidae sp. Z8VKAUB7J3. The sequence continues at coordinate 7,216,612 of JAAAKM020006971.1, read as the reverse complement.
ATGTAACGTGTTCTATGTAAGTGTGTTGTCCAAATTTACTACCCGATTGTAATGATGTTTGTTAGTCGCACAGTTCAAATTGACAACCTTTCGTCTTCTCGTAAACCTCTTCAGGTTCGCTTCTGATTTAAACTTTTTAATTTATCCAAATTCACATTTCCTGTAGCTCCACATACTCTATATGCAGGGAATACGTGATCACTTTTCGAAAGAATTTCTTACGTTATACTTGAGTTCATACCTTAGAAAGTAATTGGCACTTTCAATCAATTATCTTACCTACAAATTATAGCTTCCTTTCATCAGCATTTTTTCTGATTGTTTACCGAATTATCGATTCCAAGTCGCATTCTGAATGAGATGTACCCGTTGGTGTATCTATGCCATTTGTGTTGTAAGGCAAGAGTAAAACGTTTATGCACGTGCTCTTGCCACATTGGCCATTGACCAAGTATGGTTTTGTACGAATCTTGACTTGCTCTATTCAGGGTACCACCTAAATTCACTGGTATTACTAATGTAAACATGCCCTTCGTCGCCTTGATTGTAAAGAAGCATATGCCTCGCAGCAAAGAACAAAGACAAGCTTGTGAGGACATGGTATTCAAGCATTTTGAGTTAGTGCTTATTCACGTCGTACGAAGACTGATGAATATTAACTTGCCTTTTTATGATTTACAACGTTTCCTCTTGTTACAGACTACTTCAGGTCCACTAAAAATAGGTATAATTGAGTTTTGCCACCTACAGTACAAATACTAAATCAAACCTCTAATCTTACATTCATACAAGAATACTCAACTGTAAATACATAATCTATTTTACAAAGCAGAGACGAAGAATGTAAGAAAGAGCAGGGAGCTGAAGTTTTCAAAGGATAGGGTAAAAGAGTAAAAGATATGAGGAGGGGAAAACTGGGGTACATTACAAATTCAGGGGAAATTAATGGAGAAGAGTGCGAGAGACAATGATTTATTTGCAGAACATGTCACTGTCTTGCTCCTCCAAGCGGAATAGCATTTTCATTTCGAATTGCAAAGTCGGTATTAATGTTACACGATTGTCTCGCTCATCTAGACAAACAATCACTTAAGAAAAGCTGCTTGGACAAAGAGCACGCAGAACTCTTTAAACTAATTTGGGAGATTCAGCTTTTATTGAGTCCCTTGCAGCAACTAGCATCTCTTCACGTAATTCCTTGCAGTTGCCATAACTTTATAAGCCTATTTTAATTAGCATTAGGAAACATGCAGGGAGGTAATGGGTGTGTTCAACACGCCCCATTTTAGTACTCTAATACCAAGTGAAATTTTGGAAAATGAGTTCATATGTAAATTGTTAACGAGTATTAAAGCTGATTATTGTAATTAATCAGGACACTCAAGGCCAAGGCCAGTAGCATCACTATGAAAACAAAATTGCAATGAACTCCTACTAATTTTTAGGTTTCTTTTTTTGACCCAGTATATTAGAATAAGCCTTAGCAATGATGGAATTATCTTTTTAACGAGAAGGCTTGCAACAAGGGGTTAAGACTTTATGGCAAGGAGGACATAGCTTATCATGCTTTGCTTTCTCTCTCTATGTAAAAGGATTACGCATCAATATGAGATGATAGTTGACATTAGACTTAATTTGATCTTTCACCGTACAATTTAGAGATGTGAGGTCAACCGCTTTCCACATATGAGCTTTGAAGGTATGGATAAGGCAGACTATTTAGGTGGACGGCTTAGCTGCAACAGCCTAATTAATAAGAACCATGAAGTAGTTTAAGTTATAGCGACCAAATGTAAGAAAAGGAATTCCAGGGAGTAGCAGTAAAGGAAAAGAAACTGATGATGTAAAAGAAAGTCTGACACGTAGAAAGCTACACAGGGTATAGATAAGACTTCATTGAGGGACAACCTACATAACGCACAAACGTACAGGGTGGCACCAGAGAAGGAACCTCCTGACTGCAGCGTTCATAGAAGTACAAGTAGAAAAGAGTCAAGGATGACATATACCGGCACTGTAAAGAGGTTTTAGGGGTTCCAAAAAGGGAGCAATTAGTTTGGAGACTCGGCTCGGAATCAATTAGGTTGGAGATTTGACTCGGGACTATTAGGTTAGAGACTTAGTGATTTTCTTAATGAGTTCAAACTGCGTCTAGAGCATCTCACAAATTTTTGAAAGATGTTCACACGCTCGCTTTCGGCACGAGTAGCCAGATTTTGCTTTGAAAGAAACGAGATTCATAGCATAGAACTGCAAAAAAAAAGATGGTGAGTTAACATCTAAAAGCAGACGTACCTAACCATATGTTACTGAATTGGGCTGTCAAGAGCGAATGTTGTAGAGGCTCGTACCAAATTGTGGTGTGCAAGTTACCAGAGGTGGAAGAGGGCTTCCTACCAACTAACAATGACATTTACGTTCCCAGATTTTGATGCAGTCATTATGTTTGGGTCGAAAATGTATGAATTTTAGAATGTTCAGTGGTCAGAGCTAAAAGACATTGTGTACCGCATGACACCATGGACACCGCCGGCGTAGATTAACACCTTTGATACATGGCAATTGAATTCGACTCTCAAGTTTAGTATTCGAGGCTAGGCATCAGTGATTTAGGAATCACAAGATACCAAAATTATCCCGATCGCTACAAATCACATTGCATAACTGACCTTTAAACCGAAGGCGACTTCAAACAATAAAGATTCAATGCAACTGTAGATTTGGAGCTTCACTTTACCTGATAATCGCTAAATAGTGAATTGATTTAATAACAGGATCATGTTTATATGCTAAGACAATATGCACAACAATGTAGTCGCTACTTTTTGCCACGATTTATTCTTCATTTTGGAAAGTGAATGATGCTCTGTTACGTTATGTTAAAAATACGAGAGCACGTTTGACTCCCTAGAGAAGCAATGTTCCGTATTTAAGTAAACCCTTCAGAATTTGGTACATGGGCATTGTATAATAATTAAACGATTACGACACTTTGAAAAGTGGGTATAATTAATTTGGAATAGTGTTTGATAATAACCAGTGATTCCCTGACTTGCTTTAAGTGCTTAAATATTACTCACTCATCTTCCTTCTAGGTTACTTGGGAAAGGTATATCAGCCGAGAGAACTGACAGTCACATGTTCCTGGAGTGTACAGTACATTAGAGACGTTGGGAAACAGCGCACGGCTGTGTTACATAACGTAATGTAAGTGGAATTACTTGATAAGTATTATACACTTTCATGAAAATAGTATTCAATCAGTGGGTGTCAAGTCAACCAACAGGTCCCGGGTTGCCTAGTTATGAAAGCTGCATCCAACGGACGAATAATGCGGTTTTAAGCATTGCACTCCCCTTTTTGCAGGGGCTAGGACGGTGCCCAAACACATGAGACTTTTGTTGGAGTTTAGAAATGCAACTGAAAATGTCAACTACCAACTAAACTTTACATTTTATAGACTGGCTTCCAACTTTCAGTACCTACTGGCAACATAGTGATCCTAAAATTCAGTGTCGGGAGTTTTATGTGTACCTTGTGATAATTTCTCACCTTAAGTATTGAACTTGATATTGTTTTTTGTTCCAGAAGCAAAACTAGATTAAAACACAGTAATGTACCTATATTTCCTACCTTTCTATCCGATATCGTTCGTCCGTCTCTTGCCTCCAAGTAACCGTACATACAACCCGGAGACTCTCTTATGTCGAAATTAGTAAAGCTAACAGAAATTCGTCTTCCAGCGGGCACTTGTATAATCCACGTACATTTTCGATTAGATGGATAAACCGAGGGAAAGTTAGGCGATGCAATGTATCCCTGAGTGTAGGTTATTATGTTGTCACAAACTAAAAGCAAAGAGTAATGTATAGCATTTGAGCGTATATAAATCAAAGTCAATAAACTTATTTTTTTACAGATTTTTGTCTTAAGATGTCAAATATCTGACTTGTACATGCTATTACTATATGGTAGGAAATGCCATTTGTTTTATTTAAACTTCTGTTGTACTTCGAGGTTAGTTTTTTCTTGTACATCGAGCTACCTTCTTCTCAGTGATAATAAATCAAACAGCAAAGAGATGAACTCTCCAAAGACTAATTTTCTATTGTTGTAAATAGAACTTCCGTGCAACAATGGCGACCGTTTTATCCAAAATTTTTAAACTAGCTGTTACCAATCCGCTTGAATCAATTTTTAGAAGCCTTTAAGAGAGGTTGTTGGAAATATTATTCCTAGAGTCCTTGAGAGACATAGATGTTAGTTTAGTAGTCATCACCTCTGTGCCGCAGGAATCCTGCAGCGAGTTTGAAAGTGGGGAGGAAAATGGAGTTGAGGGGACGTTCTGAGCGACCCCACTCTCCCCACCAAAAAAATTGCATTTTCTTTAATCTGAGACTTTTTAGACGTTCTATTTTATCCATATAACACAAGGATTTCCGAGGTGAGTTACTGCGGTCACAACTAAGAATCTCCTATAACTTACACACACGAGAATTTGTGGTGGACATTATTAAGTAATTTAATGTCGCTTATTAGTAAGTCCCTCTTACTTTTTAAAAAGAAAGTAAACTTTCCGTCTTTTCTTCTTTATCAAACTTTCCAACTATTTCATTATAACTTTTTTTAACTTTTCAGAATTATTGCCACTTGTTGTCCAAATTCTGTTAAGGAATAAACTTGTCACTTTTCTTACAAAATTCGATTGAAAATATGACTTAAAAATGTTAAATGTTTTGATGGTTGGCTTGTGGTTGGAAATACTCGACTATTTTCGTGTTTAAAATTGTTCTTTCAGTGTATATAACTTATAACTTATTTACAATGTTTTATATGGCTCTGCAATTTTTAATATAGCTCTCTGACAAGGAATATAGACAGAAAAACTGAAAGACAGAGTGTATTTTTATGTCACAAAACGAAGTCTAATCTAATTCTGTATATAAGTACTAAAGGGATCATTTAACAGGATGTATTTATGCGGTAAACTTTCGCAGTATCCGCCCTTAACTCAAGAGGCACAAAAGCTTTACTTACCTGCCTTGTATTCTGCTTTAAATCCTTGGCTTACTTGTCCAGCATTTGAGTAGAATCTGACATAAATATTCTCTTTGGAGGACTTTATGGAGGTTGGTAAAGTTGAACCGCAGAATTTTCCAAGAAGCTTACTGGTTGATTGTAAGCCGTCCCTTACCTCAACGTATGATTGTGTACATGTACCAGGCAACGAAAAGGTAGAAAATGACAATGTTATTTTACTACCAAGTGCAGCCTGAAATCAAACAAGATAGATAACATTAAAAAAGTAGGACAAAGTTTAGTTAAACTATCTTTTATGTTTGTAAACAGAAGATAACTCATATATTAGGAAAGTCACAGTGCTTGTCTCACTTGAGTATTTCGGTTTTTCTGTAGCTGGCACCTGTGGTTCATTGTCACAACACCATTCTTATTATCAGTATTATCTTATACTCTTTTACGACAATATATAAGATGAGTGCACTGAGAATGTTACTGATGACGGAAAGTTGCCTGCTTATGTCTTTGAATACTCCATAACTCATTGCAGTAAGAGATACATCTTACAGAAACAATAGTAGTAGAAACTTTGTCTTTGATTTTTCGAGATTCGAACGGCTTCTTCCAGCATTAACGACGCAATTTCCGGATAATCGAGAATGCACTATATCGATCAGCAAGTAAAATATACTACGGATTGAATTGCAAAGTTGTTCATGACTTACCGAAACTGTCCATACACAGTTAGCCAATGCAAGCGTTTGCGGATAATTAGGGCTTACAAACATTCCATTTTCACCAGTGAGCTTGCCACCACATCCTGCATTGGAGATTAAAAAAGATAAGTGAAACTTTCTATAAAATTTTGCTTCAATGTTAACATATTTGTGATAAATTATTACTTGTGACATGAAATAGGGTTTTACTTGTCAGACATCATACTAGGGATTTGTGACTCACAGTATTAAAATGTGTAAAGTAAAGGCAGTATGACGAACAATACGCAGAAATGGAGAACTACTTACTTCCAATGACAGATGTATACTCTGCTCGGAATCCTGGTCTTGTACCTGTGCTACCAGACCTAAATCTGACATATATTGAACTAGGGGATACGACTTCGTGTGGTAGCGTCGTTCCACAATATCTCCCAGCCAATGCTGATGTATTGGTTGTGCCATATCTTACCTGTAGTAAAGATATATAAATAAAGATATATAGATATATAGATATATAGATATATAGATATATAGATGAAGAGGCACAAGTCAATGTCTTCTTTATTCAAGACAGGACGCTTTAAATCTTAGCCGTCGCACATATTTTTCGTAAAGTAAGGTGGGTTGGTGTGACTCCTAAAGAGAGCTGCGTGAACTGTCTCTCTTTGTTATAGTGCATAGGCTTTTAACTATTGTTTAGGATCTATCAATTATACTTTTAAGTACTATAAGTAGTTGCTCGATAGTACATATTGATGAACCATTATCTCAATTAATCGCTTTCAAGGGTGAAACCAGTAGCGTATCAAAGAATGCAGGATATTATTTCCTTTTATCACGACATCATTTACATTTCCTTACAACGGTATAGAACTGTACGGTATGATTATCACACTGTCTTCGTCAACAAAGTAATTCTACCGATGTTTTTTATCTTCAGACTTATTATGGCTCTAAAAGTCCAGATACAATTTTGCTCCTACCCTAAACTGGTACCGCAAATTGCGACAGCAGTGAGGTTCTTTTAATATACTGTGACAGCCTAGTTTTTGCTTCAAACCTTATCGATGTTTAGAATCGGCTTGGTTGCAGTTAAGATAAAATACTGTAATGTTCTGAGAATGTACATCATATTTTCAAAGTTATGTTTTAAAGCAGATTATTACAGTATTTTCTTTGACAGTATTGAGCTATCCTTAAAAAAGGATCTAGCTGGTAGAGATGATGGAAGTGATGTACCTTGTCACAGCAGAGGTCACTACGAAAGCAGAGCTTGTCGCAATTTTATGTCAACATTTCAATTAAATATAGGAAATATTCGAAAGCTTATGTAATGTAGTGGAATAATGTACGTTCCCTCAGTCGTGATACATTCATCAACCATGTGTAAAAATAATCTTAATGACTTTTCTATCAAAGATTTACCTCTATGAAATCTAAACCACAGTTTGCAGTTGTTTTTGCAACATCCATATTGGTAAATGACAAGGTAACTCTTCGACCAAGCTTGGATTTCAATATCCATACACAATCTGAATTGGGGGGATATGCTCTTGGATAAAATGGAGACGAGATTATTCCTCCTTGATCAGCATCTAAGCGTCCTCCACAGCCTGATGAAGAAACGTAGGAGAAAATATTAATATAGCCTACAATAAGGGTAGACTATGCACAGCCTACCCACCCTGTCAATAATTTTTGTAAGAGAAATTTGCTAAATGTCCTAGCATATAAAGTGTAGCTTAGTCAGCAAAAATTCAACAGTTAAGGGATACAGCCTGATTATGTTATGGAATTTAGTAACGTTTCCCCCAACCGGCTTCATTCTGGCAGACAATCCTCACAAAGTACTCGTTTAACATTTTGCGTAGAATATTATTCACTAGCCGTAATGATATTCTCTGGTTTCGCCCATTCTTCTTGTAGACAGGTATTTGCTAATTTTCATACGTTCAAAATATTTAATAAAATGATGCATACTTGTCTAGTAAAAGAAAAAACAAAGTATCAACAACAGAAACAATAAATTAAGGAAAAGTAAAGAAGAGTGAAAAGGTGGAGAAGCAACAAAATGAAGAAAAGACTGGAAAACAAAGATAAAGAGGAACAAGCATAAAAAAAGGAACAACCGAAGAAGAAGAAAATCAAATAATGGAGAGATTGTTTGCACGAAATAGTGGGAAAATCACAATGTAGAAAAGATAAGTAATGTAAAGATGGACGATATAAGGAAGTTGTAAAAGAAAGAAAAGTAAACTCCAGATGTGAAAATTTTTTTTGACTTTATTTATAAGTTTCCGTCGCACTTATGCCTATGAATTAACGTTAGAATTCTATTAGAGCTAGATTTCGTGGCTATCTGCAGACAGGTGAGCGTACAGTTTACGTCATTACAGTTACGTCAAAGTTATAATCAGACGGTTCAATTGGACGGTCTCGTTTAGAAAGGTTCCCTAGAATAAGTCGATACTCCTGTGAAAACTTGTTTTATCATCATCTAGCATTATTTTGTACAAAGCAGCACTGCGATAATGCTAAGCACAAAACAAACCATAGAATGTAGCCTACTCATTGTCTACCGAAGAAATGACGATACGTTTAGTCTTTAGTTGAAAAGTATTACATCATGTATATCAAAATAGTTTATTGTACTGAAAGAGTAACTTCCGGGGGCAGCATCGACGCTATTTTTTATGTTAAGGAACTTACAGCAAAAGGCTACGAGTGAATGAATGAAAAACCGACAATTTTATAAAACAATTTGAAAACCTTTCCTTTTTAATAGGTAGTTTAAGTAAAAGCTGATAAGAGGTCTTTGAAATAGAGCTAATTGCATCTTACCGGTATTGTAAAGAGCTTGAAATCCGGTAGACTGAAATGATCCATCAGATTGAAACACGATGATCAAAATATTTCCTGTACTTTGAATCCTGGATGGTTTCGTCTTTCCACAAGCTCGTAAAAGTACGGTAGCGTTTTGACCGAATCCGTCATACATCTTTACATTGTCATGACTAAAAAATAGATAAATGCAGGCAGTCTCTGGCGTTAAAAAAGTAAAAAAGTTAACAAAACAATTTAAACAAAGATAATGTGGAAGTTTGCTCGAGACTATAATGATATACTCTTAGAAATACAAATAAGGAATTCAAGGTGCAAAAAGAAGTTGTTTAATTAAAGTAGGGAAAAGGTGAGATTTAAGTGAAAATATGACTTTTCATTCTACATTTGCACATTTTAAAATCGTTGTTATACAGAAACTAAGGTATTAAAGATTAATGAAATAAAAGGGTAGCATTACAAACGAGGTTGTCCGTGTTGGAGAGGGAACTGCTCAAAGAGTTCACAGGGAAATAGTTGTCAATATTGTCCGTTACAGGCGAAAGAGATCATGTTGCAAACACAAATTCAGAATCGTCTACACAAAATATTATGTGACTACAATTAGACTGTAGCTGCTGCCAATAGACAGGTATATAAGCATGAAAATGACTCTTTAAAGCACTAGAAAAGTATATTGAGTATTCTGGACGCAAAAGTGTTATATTAATAGCAGTCGAAGCGAAGCAATATTAGAAGAATTATTCAAGATAGAATATGAGACGGGCATCAACATCAATAGAGACTGCCTTAACAATTTGAGATTTGCAAATGTAATCATTTTGTTAGCGGAAACTGAAAAGCCACTACGATCTTGACTATGAGTTTTTGCTAACACAAATTCGGGAGAATTCTTGCCTACGTTCTCGAATCATCATCTGCCATATGCAATCATGTCGTTGAGCCTAGCTGCGCTTTTGCGAGACAAAACACATGCGCAGTAGCAGCAACAGGAGTAAAAAAGGAGTAAAAAAAGAAATAAGAATAATAAAGATACTTACGGTAGTTGGAGAATAAAAGTAGCAAAAGTACATCATTTGATAGAAATTTTTAAACATACCACTCATTATTGCCGTCTCTTATCATTTATTAAAAAGCCTATTCAATCTGTTTTTCAATCCCTTATAATACATTTACGTTTACAAACCTGCAGCTTGTCGATTGTTCTAGATTGAAAGTGTTGAATTTCACTACCACATTATGATGCGGCTGTGTCTCTATTATCCATTTGCAGTATGAATTTTTGGGGTACTGGTGTGGATAATTCGGTGTGTGAATGTAACCACTCGAGGATCTCAAGTATCCACCACACCCTGGAGAGGACAGGAAAAGCAATATAGAAAATTGGCTATCCGAACAGTTAAGTTGCAAAATTATGTCTACTGCATGGAACAATTAAAGCATTATTACAATATAACAACCTTACTGTGCCAGGAAATACAAATGTGTTTTACAACTGATAATTACAGAACAGCTCAATCAAGTAATGGTTTTTTCCTAACCCAAACATTCTAGGGAGGGTAGACACATAACAGCCGTGTGCATAGTATTTGTTTTTCTTACTATCATAGCTACTTCCCAATTTCACACGTTGATACACGCAGATTAGACCGTATAACTTGCTCAAGGATATTCCCCGAGTACAGAAACTTAAATCTGGCGATCTAGTGACCCTTTCACTATGAGTCAGCTACTCTAAACACTAGCCCTCGTTGCCAGCTTCATAAACTATAAGTTAACTTGATATGTCCCTAAATTTGGATTCGAGTACTTAACGTGTCTGCAATAGCAATTCTAACACTATGCTTCTTTTTCTTTTCATTATCATCAACACTATCACCAAGACTATCATCTATCATCATCATCATCATCATCATCATCATCATCATCGTTCTCATTATCAAGATCAGCAGATGTTCTACGCAATAATGACCTGCCGTCCTTATTCGTGTTACTTCAAAGCCAATGTTTGTTTTAACAACTTTTAGTCTAACTTTTCTTCTTCTAAATCTTGATCCCGCTACCTGCTACCAATTTAGTCTATCTGTCATCCTGTGTTAAAGTGATGTGTTCTACAATGTTGCATTTAAACTTTGGTCTTATTGGAATACTATCTTGCCATTTTTTGAATTTCCCTCAAAAATTAATAGAAATATAAAATTGAAATATAAAATCAAACGAAAAAAGTTAAATAAATAATTAAGATAATGTAATAATATAAAACTCACAAAAATGAAACAGAAATAGGTACCTCCTGTAATACTTCTGTATTTAGCAGTAAAGCCACGGCCTCTTCCACTTCCGTCAGACCTGAAGACAATGTACATGGTGTTAGACGAGGATGTAACAGAGATGGGTGGTCTCCTTGAACAGTAGCGTCCTATTACAGGGTTCGAGGTGGTCAGACCGTTGTAAACAGTGACTCGATCAAAGTTACAGCCTCGATGATCCTCAATGTCGATTTCGGAAAAGTTCAGCTGGACCTTTGAACCAGGCTTGACAGTAATTTTCCACGTACATACTCGATCATTAGGATAGTAAGAAGGATAATTAGGAGTTGAAAACCTGCCTTGGTCCGCAGTAAAATCATTACTACACCCTGCAAGAAAAATAAGAGATAAAACAGTCTCATAATTGGTCTCATAATCAACAGAGTTAATCCAGGTAGTCCAAAAGGTTTGTCTCTAGTCAAAACATTATCCGTGTTCTCAAACTAGAGTAGCGTGAGGAAAAACAGCTTTTGGTGAAGATTTTATGATGTATAATAGGGAATTATAACACATAATTTTGTTAGGAGCAAACGAGGAGAACTGAATAAGTTGCAATACCTTCTTGCCATACTAGATACAGCATTAATTCCTGACTGATAGTACTATGAGTAGGTAAAACGTCAGAAACAGTGGTTTGAAAGGGAGCAAACTAGTAAGCACTAATAACATACTAAATGTACCTATTATGCTATAACTCGCAGTGAATCCTTTGAATGGCGAAGTTCCATCTGAATTGAAAACAACAAGCACAACACTTTGCGGAGATGATACAATCATTTTTTTCTTTTTTCCGCAGTATGTTCCAATCTTTGGAGACGAAGTATCAGATCCTTGGTAAATAGTAACATTATCATATCTAGAAATGGAACAATGAAGGCAATAATAGTCATTTTTATTTTCAATAGCACTAAGACAAAAACTTTTTGACATTTACAGAAGTTTTTTCGTGCTTAAGGTACTTTATTCTGAACATATCACGGTTTTGGCGAGTCTTAACGAAAAACACAAAGGCAAGTAATCGGAAGATACATGATATCAAATAAAACATTTTCGCTCAATTTATTTATTTTTCCAATAAATGATTACCTTTTTACATAGTTCTGTAATAACAAGAATGCATTTACGTAGCACCGTATACACTACTTGCCCTAAAGCACTTTACAACTCTACACATGCGTATAACGTCTATTTCAGTTGGCTACTTAAGGCCTAGTAACAAAGTGAAGAAAACCTGCCTTAGAAAGATAATTATCGGAGTTTCTTTTGAAACTATCATCTGAACCTTCTTGGCAGGGCGTTTCTCGTCTTTATATGTCTTAAGTCTAGACATAGTTATAAGCGACATCTGCTAGAAAGAAAATTGTAATATACTATTTGACGATAACAATATCAAGTCTTAAAGAACTCTAATGTAAAGAACACTGTTCTTACCAAGCCAGAACAAATCTGGATTGCCTGAACGACAATTTTCATAAAATAAAAAAATTATATATTTCAATACACCAGATCACAATAAACGTATTCTAAAATACTGACTCATTATAAATTGGATACGAGACTTTGCTGATAGCTGTGATGAATAATAATAGACACAAAGGTATGGTCAATTTAGAATAATAAACCCTAATTCATGTAATTATTACTGGATTTAATATGTATATCAGAGAAAACATGGCAACTTTAAATTTGTTAATGCCATACATGTTTCTAAGAACATTCTTCATCCTTAGTGGTGAGTTTTTTACAGATCCTGTTATACCTTTTATGCAGATATTAACAAAACATATTTCCATGGGAGTTAAAAAGATAGGGTTTTGTATATTTTCGTAGATGATAATAGACTGTCTTTTCTTATGAAAGTTACTATTCATATGCACTGTGATGACTTTAAAACCCTCGGCCGTCTTAAAAGATATAAAAGCACAGTTCATGAATACATACCTGCATCTTGATTCTGTCTCTACCTGAAAATCGGTAAAAGTTACATTGATTTTATCACCTTTGTTCCCCTGGATGATCCATTTGCACATCCTGTTTACTGGATAAAGATTCGGATAGTTAGGTGATTGGAAGGTTCCACGTACGGCTGTCAGGACGCCACCACAACCTACCCGTGAGGAAACAGTAATTTTTTGCGTTAAAACAATGTAGAACATTTTTACTTAGACCATAAACCATGATTTTCAATTTTAATTTACTTACAAAGGTTAGTTATTCTATTTATCTAACATGTTTGTTCAATAACTTTACTATGCTATGTAATGAAGGCACAGCTTAGCATGATAGTGAAATCTACGACACCTTCTTCTCATTTGCAGGCGTTCAAGAGTTTTGGGGAAAATTGTATCTTGTACACAAAATCGGTATCGGTCAGCAAGTGGGGGAAATAAAAATCAAGTATGGTCTATGACCAAGGCAAGCCATTTTGGACACCGGAACCTCCCTATTAGAAATTTCATGGTTTAAAAGACAAAAGCTGAGAGACCCAAAATACTATCCTGATTTTAATACTTTCAAAGACGAACTTCAGAAAAGACATTAAGCTAGGAACTTTTTTATCACACCCTATCTCATATAAATATGTATCTTAGTGAAGTTACGAAATATTGAGATAAAAATGATTGGAAAACTTCATATAAATCTCTTTAGTATTGAACCAAGTTACATTTAACAGATTCACTGACCTGACTCCTCTTAGAATGTTCCTGTTTGATCAAAATTCAACTTTCCCCTAATTGTCAGTTTAGTTTCCAATTTAAAAATTCTTTAAATTTAGTAAGACTTTCACGTAGAGGGAATATTATTGAGTATAAACTACAGGTTAGGCAAATACGATTCACGCTCTTCTCTTACTTGTCAATAGTAAACTTAGTTACTACAAAGCAGCAATTTGAAGGCTGCGAAATAACAACTGTAAACGAATGCGACTATCATACCTAAATTCAGATTATAATGATGATCCAACTGTTGCAGCAAACACAGAACAACCTGTCTTAAATAAAGCAGAGAGAATAATAAACTTTTACTGTTGCCCTTATGTATAAACTCAATAATTCAAGTCCATATTTCAGGTACTCCGTAAACCATATTATTACATTTGAAAGAAACAAGGTGGCTTTGTTCTGTTTAAAATGCGGAAATTCAAATTTTATCTCTCCCCTTTGCTCATAGAAGCTACCAACGGTGCTTGTATATGTTAAATATGTCTTGCGTGAATTTTGTTTACGAGTGACAGAATAAAAAAAGTTTCCCTCGCTGATCGTATAGTCTACAGATCACATTTCACTGGCGAATGTTTTAAACTTTAAGCCAAGGATACAGGTTCCATACACCACCCTATCAAATTAAATAATTGATTCCTTCACTTTCAAGATCTTCTACCTGAGACCATTAATCCCTTGAGAAAATGTTGGACAGAAATTCTTGTCTGGGAGCCTCAAATGCAAAACTATAAGTTTGGCCGTAGAAATTAAATCCAGCGATCAAAAAAGTATAAACATCCTATCTATAAAAAGTTGGCCCGCTTTAACCGCTGCTGGCTATAGAGACAAAATAAAAAAATATTATGATTTCATCAGCTTGACACTCCTAGACTAGTGAAATTCCAGGACTCAGTAGGTCTATTCTCTGAGACACCATTACTCGCCAAAAGGTCAACAGAAAGAGGTCACTTGTTTGGTAAAACAATTTCATGAAGATCTGTATTAATAATTAACCTTTGGTAATAACAAAAGGCAAACTAATACAGAGCTTATCCGAGTAGTAACATATGAATCTATATGAATCACTGTTTTGCTTGTATTCTAGCATGGCCATAATTAGTATTTTTGTTCAAAACCAAAACAATATCTAGGATCGACATACGTAAAGGTACTGGATGTATTCTTCAACAAACATACTGCGCGTGAAAGAGAGTAGAGCAGCAACAATTGTAATACAGCATACACAACTTTTCAAATATAACAAGAACGTAGAATTACTCCTGGTGTATTTACAACAGGAAGAAAGTTTAAGGATTATATAGTAATAGCGAAGCCGACTTTAGATGCATTTTATCAGAGCTACGTAAAATACTCTCAACACATGTCTATGTTTGGAAAATGTCTAAAAGCGTTTTATTCAATTTTTGATTAGTAAACAGAAAGGCAGAACTTAATTCTTTTAGATCTAGTATATTCTTTTTAATCTTTTAACGATAGGCACTTTGAGTTCCAAAGTTTATTTCCACTATAATTTGTTGTCTGTAAATCCTTCCTTTCCTGCAATATTATTCACACAAATGTGGAAACTGAGGCAATTATAGACCTGTAAATTTAACGAGAAATTAGACGTTAACTATATGTTAATACAAGAACAATCCTGTTGACACAGTAAGGAAAATCATATATCTTCAATATTTTAGTATCCTTGTTTTAAGAGACATGATGTAAACAATATTTCTAATTTCCCTGTTTATGGAACCACCTGTAGATGGATTGTAACATGTAAGCCTACTTGTAATTTTTTTGGTTGTGATTGTCTATGTGTATAAATCTGACGTATGCATAAATTAAATAAATATAAATGAATAATGATATTGCCTATATATATATACATAGATGTTGTTTTGACTTTGCATCTTAAGCTCAATAATGGAAAAGATGTTCAGGTATAAACGGGAACGAGTTCTCTAAGAGTTATAAGGTATATTTTTAAAGGCATGGCGGAATGCTGTTGGTCCGAGATGTTGAAGGCCTGATGGACTTTACCTTAAGTTAAACCTGAGTTAGCAAAGATAATTTTACTTATCATTACTCTTCACACAAATGTGTATGTACTTTTGCTTGTATGTTAGCTTAAATTAGCCAGCATTCACCCATGTGTATAAATATTATAGAAGTCTCAGAGAATTCACATTTCCAACTGCATTTGGACTTTTAGGGCTTTTTGAGTTCCAGAAACTAAAGGGGATAATATCGAAACGTAATTGAGAGTGTGCTTTCTTTGAATTTATAGGAACATGTGCATATATCAATTTAAACGAATTATCTTGTAAGGTCAACAATGTACTTTACTCCTTACGATAATTTACAGGTTTATCCACATTCATATAAATATAGCAAGGGTCACGGGTTCGATCCCCGGTGGTGACATATTTTCTATTGCTCTAGTGTTCTTTTCAAACCTTATATTAATATTTATATAATTTTATTTAATTTAACAATTTAACAGGTTAATCACAGTTATATAAATTTTCATTATTGTTATTATTTTTCATTTTAATAATCATAATTATATAAATGTTTAAGAAATAAAAATTAATAATAAAGGCGTTCGAAAATATTTCTTTGTTCCATCATATACACATTTATGTATATAAGTATGATGATGCAGTTTTACGCCTTGCACTCCCCTTTACAGGGGCTAGGGCGGTGCCCACATATATGGAACTTTGTTGGAGCTTGGAGCTCATTAAGACCGGACGCCCTTCCTGCGTCACCAATGACCCTTCGAGGAATCAAACCCTCCAGCATAGAAGGCAAATGAGCTATCCATTGGACCACGGCATCTCCCTATTTAAATATGAGTATATATAGGTGGATATATAATAACGTATATAGTTAATACATCATTTAAATTGCCTTGTTGAAAGCTGCAGTCTCAATACTTAGTGCGTGTATGGGCACTTTCTATATACGTGTACATAGGTATATATACATATATACTCAATCTTCACGTATTTGAAGATTTACATAACATATTTATTGTCTTGGCAAAATGAGGAGAAAAAATATTTTCTTTGACATATTGAATGCACACATTCCCTTACTTTCGAGTTTTGCGTGATGTTATCTTTGGATGTTTACGTTTAAACGCGGTAAAAATATTAAATGAATTGGAAGCAAAAGTATGGAATATTAATGTAAATATCTATAGGTTTATAAGAGAATGTCTTAAAATAATTTACGAAGATAGATATAGCGTTCTGACTTACTTGAATTCAGAATGTTCCTCAATAAAGCAAGTGCCTTCACGGGCCAATAATTCTGTGATGGCCGCCTTTGAAGATCAACAACCATGAACAATAAGGGACTTTAGATAGTTTTAGTCATATCAAACAACTACCTAATCGACGATGATGTGTACGTATCTCCACAGACTGGCACTCCAAATATAGTAAATAAAAGGTTTCTAAGGAAGAACCATCTATAAACCATCTTATATGTTGTTTCCAGGAATATTGAGAGTAGAACAACTCAAAACTGATAAGCCGGAGTAATCATGACAGCTGGCATGTCACTGCCAAAATCCCTTCTTAGTTTTTCGTTTGCTTTAATGTTACTATGACGCCAAGTTGAAATTCATCAACCACTTCACAAGCAAAATGTACGTCCACGTTTCAGTCTTGTGTTCCAAGACATACATTGTAACGAACAAGCTACTGTCTGACAAAATGTCAATCTCCGTCGAATTCCAACTGATATGACAAGAACGATCGCTTTATTATAAAAAAGGCTCACAAATAAGACGACCAGCGATGCATTCACTTTTGGAAAACAATGAAAAACATCAGGTGGATGTAAACAAGTAAAAATGAGCCCAAATTTATAACTCAATTAACTGGCTGCACCTTCATATTGTAGCAATAACATTGTGTATTCAAGTAATTGAGACACAACTGATTTTAACTATGTGAAAATGGATGCTAGAACAGGTCGACGTGTCAAAGGCGGTATCTCATTTTACATCTTTATCTGTCTAATTAGAAGTATTGAAGGGCCACAGAGCAATATTCGAATTGTTTTGATACCCATTGTAAGGATTAGTAAATTTAATTAAGGAGTTTTAATATATTAGCCATGTATAATGAAAAATTAATCTGAAAAGGACAGCTTCAAACAAAAACATTCTCTGCTTTGATGGAAAATTCTATTTTTGGTGTAAAATTGGCAGTTACGTTGAAATGAAAGGAAATCATCTTGTAAAACCACTACATATCCTGTCGTAGAGGTTGACGAGTTGCTACATATCTCATAATTAAGAATACTAATGGTCAATGATTAATGTCAATGTGACATTAAATTGAGCACGTAACGGGAAGAAAATTTACTATCAAATATTACAAAATTTGAAATCTAGTATAATCAATGCAACAGGAAATCATACATTGATTGTACCTTCAATACACAATTCTGAGACATTGCAAGTTTGTCCTCTACATGTTTTCAATAAGAATACTTATTAGCTTTTTGGGCGTCCTCACATGCTCTCTATTCCCAAAGTGCTAGGATTCGAGCCTCGTAAGAGTATCGATGACGTCAGAAAGGCATTTTCTCGTAAAAGTACTCTACTCTCCATTAAAAATTGATGAATGTGTGCACAGCCCTAGTCTACTTTAGAAGAAATGCAAGGTAAAGAGGGTCACTATCTTTATCAAAAGTCACTTTTTTTATGCCAGTTGAGAGTAGATATTTGAATATAGCGCAAAATGTGTCACTCGCGGGTCTATTATTTTCTACGGCGTGCTTTGGTCTTCTCATTTCCCATAAATTCTAGCCAAAAGTGTTCTTACTTCACTCCATGTAATTGCTGTGATCAGGGTATGGCGAAAAAGTCAAAAAGAATTCCTCACTCAACTCTATATCAAAAATTTGTACCACTTTTTAAGTGGTAATTAGAATACAATATCACTACCACTAACAGTTCGATTCTTCTCACTTTTTTACATATAAATTTAGAATATCATCTATGATTATTAGATATAATTATTCAATTAAAAACCCAATGTAAAATTTACCTTTAGCTCAATTATATTTTCACAACTAACAAGGGTAAAGCGTTTGTCTACGTTCTGGTATACATATGAATGCAACTGCTACATCACGGGGTATTGCTATAACAAGATAACCTACCAAAAGACTAGGAAACTGGACAAGAAGAAAATTAAGAAAGAAAAGTATGTCCTTATATACGTACAGTTTATTTCAATGTTATAAGAACAAAGCTTATAGGAATGCTAGCCTTAAAAGTAGTAAAAGTGAGAACATCTTGCGAACCGTAAGGAATCATTCTCATGATTTTCAGTAGCTTGGAATCATGTAAATACCTTAATCTAGGAAATTCATGTGGCGCTTTATTAACGCGGTTGTTTTAAATTTGAGTTATCAAAATACCCGTTAATTAGAGGTCACGTAAATTTTCAGATCAGGTTGCTGTCGTTGCGAGGAGAAAACAATCGGAATGCATTTAAACTTTTTTTATTTCTGTGTGCATTAGATGCATCATGTATCCAAGTTTAACTGAACCGCGTTTATTTAATTCTTATATCAGTGTGTCTTTGGCAAGCCGCGTTAATTTGATTCGCGTTAATTCAAGTATCGTTAACTCAGGGTTTCGTTAATTTCCTAGATTAAGATATTTTATTTAGTGGGTCGAAATGGCATTTCGATTTTATTTTAACAATAATGTTTGTTTATTATCTTTTAATGATTTTTACTTTGTCAGCGTTTGATCAACACATTTTATTTCGAAACTAGATTACTGAAAGTATAACATTTTTGTATCATTTAGACCAAGGTTTCCCAACCTTAGACTGTAAGTTAGCCCTTGAAGTACTGTGTACCCAATTGTTTGTCTTTATCGACATTAAAAGAGTACACCATACAACTAACTGTCGATAAAGAGTCCTAAACTGATTATCAGAGGCCCCCTTAAATGTCCCCCTAGGTAGGCAATTTAAGCCTGCCTGGGCGGGGACAATGAAAGGGCTTTCAGGAGAAAGGGAAGAGTCTAATTGGCCCTCATCCATCATAAACGCCATCAGTGCTATCGTTAAGTGGTTCAATACTTTTTAAAAAACATTTCCACCCTCGCCATTAGAGTAGTAACGAACCTGCATAGGCAAAACCTTAAACGTAGTTAGAATTTACTTAACTGGCTATTATTGCAATAGAATTTTACCTAAATATTGATGAAAAGTGAGCCTTTTAATATCCAAAGTTGTCAATGGAAGTACTACCAAAATCCGGCTTCTTGTGTTAATGAAAGTTGACCCTACAATATTTGTTTTAAATGTCCTCTTCAGTATATTGCCTTCTCGTTTATTTGGTTAGGCAGGGCATAGATTTGTGCAATAGAGGGCAGATTTATAATCAAATTGTACTAGAATAGAAATCGATAATTTGAGAGGAACTGTTCAAATGAGGAGAACTATTGGTTCAAAGAAGCGAGGAGTTGACGTAATAACGCATGCGTCATAACGTAATAACGCATGCGTCATAGTTGACGTAATAACGCATGCGTCATAGATTGTTAACAGAAAGGTTGCCGTTTATCAGTGGTAAATTTGTGAAGAAACTCAAGGCTTTTAAAATAATTTTTTTTGGCTAAAAACTAACTTGGCTCAATGACGGCGTAACATAGGACTTATTTTCAAAAAGGAGATACAAGTAGATGAAATTTTCAGGTATCAGTGGCTCATTTCAAATGATTGAAACTTATTACAGTGAAAGTTACAAAATCAACGACTTGGGTGTTGTATGAAAGTTATTGGGTGCATGCGATATTGAAAAGTTTATAACAACTTTACCTAT
>JAAAKM020006971.1:7178236-7196052 GCA_010016025.2 Alatinidae sp. Z8VKAUB7J3 | reverse complement strand
AAAATCAACGACTTGGGTGTTGTATGAAAGTTATTGGGTGCATGCGATATTGAAAAGTTTATAACAACTTTACCTATTATAAACGTCTTTTTAATTGACGTTTCTGGTCAAAACGTGAATCGGCTTTTTGCAGTTGTAGCGTAAACATATCTTCATAAATTTTGTAGCATCAAAAATAAAGCGTAAAATTATAAAGGTATCTTTCTCTTATTTTAACACAACCTTGAACAGTAGGTTTGGAAATTACGATAATCAATACGTTGAGACTGATTACCACATCGAGTTTATTGTGTGCAACTTTGTAGTCAAGGATTAATGACAGTTTCTGTTATCGACAGACCACCTTCAGAAAGTCGATCGTGACCGTTTGGTACAACAGGTATAATACCCTTTGCGTGATGTTGTGGTCCAACCACACTTATAACCAATAATTTTACTACACTAAATAATTTTTTTTTTCGTTAAGAATCAAATGATTTTACGTTACGATAAAGAGATTCGCATGTTTACTTTGATGTAAAAGTTATATTTAACCTAATTCTTACTTCAAGCGGGTTATTATCTTGTTTGCAAACTAAGTATAAACCATTTTTAGTTGATCATCTTATTCTACTGAGGAAAGATTTAATGGATAAGAGTATTAGACGGAAGCATTATTAACTGACCAGCGCTACAAAGCAAACACGTCTTTTCAAGTATAGCGTGCGAATACTACAAGAGAGATAGGCATTTTACAAAACCCGGTGCACTTTGTCTTTTAACTCTCGATATACGTTTTTGGTGCGTTATTAAACTGACTGACCTAAAAGCGGAATTTTTAATATTTTGATGATTTTGAAGTTAGAAAAAGGGATGCACGTTTAGGCCCTCTTCTTTAGAAGTATTCTCCTTACATTTTAATCTCCATTAAATAAAAGCTATCAAATAAATATAATTTAAGAAGGGTCACATTACCGAAACGACCGGATGCTATTTTATTACAGAGCACTGCAAGCAAGGTCCAAATCGCCTATAAATTTTACAAGTAGATTTCTCAATAAGGGTTACTTTCGCTAACCCTAAAAATATGCCTGTTCGTAAGCTCATTCGCTTAAGTGAATGAAATACGAAACATGCTAAATTTAAATAATTCAATAAAGTAGTGAAGAGCTTCATTCGGAACTAATTGTACTACCTGTGGATTATACCACAGTCAACTTCGTAGGTTAAAAAACCTAAAACCTGACATGACATCTACAGCCCTATTTTCGGTCTGGGAATGTCCACCAACTACTTTTTGTCTGATACATGTTCACTCAAGAGTTGAAATTTTCACCTGCATGTTTACTTCCCAAAATTCTAGTAGACAATACTTCACACAAGATTTTCATTATTCTTTTTACAAGCATAGAAATAACTTGTATAGAAATAGGTAAGTATTGCTTTATGTTGACTACCTCGACCGAGTAGTCCACATCTGCGTCTTCTTTCCAATTCTTTATTATACTCCTCATGATGGCCACGGTACATGACTGTAACACAATCATTCAGAGGCAGCACTTCTCATAATATGTGGGACCAATTAAACTACTTTCTCTGAGCTGCACTTTGCAACCGGATCCTTGCCAACAACTGACGTAAGCTTTTCAGCTGTTTTTATGCCATGCATCTGTCATAACTGTCTTTTCCACTCTGTACTTATTCCTTCCTCTAGCTCCTATATGATGACGTGTTTCTAATCTTTCTACATTTAAACTCCACCAGGAAGAGGTCTTGCGTCCAGAGGATTGTATTTTTAGTAACTCTAGTATACAAATACCACTATATCTGACCAAGTCAATGTCCCTCTGGACGTTCTAGTCTGATGAAATAGGCTCTATTTACAGTTTAAGTACTGCCACATCCCAATTGAGGAAGTCATATCCCTGGGTCTATACGACTTTACGATCTTTTCCTTTATTGCGTCATTGAGCTTGATTTCTTTGATAATGAATTTAAATATTATAATGGTATATTGTTCATACAAAACTCTTACTATCTTGCAACTACGTCAATTTCCTCAGGTGGTATAGCCCGACGAGACGCCAAATAATGAAAGGGTCAGGGATGCCGAAGTACGGTACAGGCTGCCTTTTTCATCAATAAATTTAACGGGTTGTTGCTTACTTATTGTATTCTGAGACCAAAATAAGACAAAGGTTTTGCTTAAGTGTCTACAATCTCACTACTATGACTACTCCAGACTTTCGCTTTCAACATGGTACCTGCTAACTGGTAGCACCTCATGGTGCGCTAGGTCCTATTCAGGTATAAGAACATAGTATTTTGCTTAGCCAATAAAACCTCAAGCACCTATAGTGATAGATCTATGGCTTGCTTAAGCTTCATTATCGGTGAAACTGTTATAAAAGTACAATTTGTGGTTTAAAAAGAGAGCATGCTATCCATTGAACTGAATGAGCACTGCTGTTTGAGTCTTTGTCTTACTGCCGTTTCCTTTGCAGATTTATTGGCTGAAAAATTCTCAAAAATCGTGCATGGAAGTATATCAATAGTGAGCTACCGTAGTTTATTGTCAAATCTCAAAAACGACACAGTAAATTTGTTTTCTCTGATCTTGCGTCGACCGAAGTCTAATCTCAAAAACTTTATATTTTACAGTTCTTTATATACACGATGATTACAAAAATTGCGATGAATAAGAAAGGTAAATTCCCAAGTCACGCAATCATAGCTATCGGAACAATTCGTCATAAGTAGCTTGGGCTATACATCATAACGATATGTCATTAACATCAGTCATCAGTAACCGAAGCTATTGGTGCCGAAGGAAAAATTTTGAAAATTTGCAATTCTAGATGGCCAGAAAATGTCATTCCCCCCATCTGTTGAACAAGTGCATTCCCCCACCATCTGCCTTTCCCCCAACATTTCAGCTCCAAATTCGCGGTCCCCCCTGAGCTGAAAATTCTATTCCCCCCAACTTCCTGGGGGGGGAGGACGCTATGTTGTTCGTATACATGATCAGTGGGTACATGGATTACAGGAGTTTAACTCCCCCCCCCCCTCCATCCACTGGTATGATAATCCAGAGTTAGAGCCAGTTACAAACAATTTTTGCCAATGTTCGAACAACAACCTTTTGGTATGTATCTAGCAAGATCCAATACTAGTGGTCATAGCCTTTATTTAGGCAAAATCCTCTTTTTAAATCATGAGTTTAAAAAGAAGAGGAGACAATTGCTACGCCAATTGCTGTACTCCAAAGGCTTTGATCCAAGTCTCCTGCAAATTCTTGTATTCACATGAACCCCACAATGCAATTTAGAAGCACATGAAAGACAACAAACGTTATTGGACACAGTAGGAAAGGTTTTCATGGTACGGTCACTGCAATTTTGCCTTTCTATGATATGTGTACATACACAAAGCTGTAGCAATTAATGACGGTAGTGTAAAAGATAAGTCTAAAATTTGTTCCAGACTGCTGTGTGCTTGCTATTCAAAGCACTTTTTTGACACGTGCAGGAACCATGCCAGTTGGACAGGAACAATTTTGGACATATGACCTTTTTGACTATCTAAACAAGAGAAGGACCTGAAAATGCTAAGATTAGTTTGATGTCAATGGCACGTGGAGAGGGATTAAGTAGAACAATAACCACTGTTGTCTTGCTTATAATACTAAAGCCACCCATTATGGATGCATTTAAAACATGAACAACTTATCCAAAACATTCAAACACCTGGGTAACCTTGAAGAGTAGGCTTATTCTGACATTCAAAGCCTACAAAATAGCTCTACAACCTACACTCCCATCAATTCTTAGCGATTTCCATGTTGATGGAAACAAAGAGTTTCAGTAGTTGAAGATTTATTTCTGAACACTCCACACAGCTCAAAACGTGATTGTGTATTCCATTGACTTAAACGTTTCTTCTCTGACTGTTGTCGTAAAACTTGAAAATCAAAGTTTTCGAGTACTGAGCCAAATCGTTACGCCACGCTTGTGTATGCAATACAGAATATGCCAAGTTCAGATAAGCTGGTTATTCTTTTCAACACACTTGCTCTACAATTCCTCTTATTTACACCGCCTAACTAGTCTTTCGTGAAATATACGCCTCCACGTATTAAACATCGCACTCTTTTCAGAAGAGGGGGGAGGGGACTCTAAATAGAATTCTTATTACATACCTCTAAAATAAGAAATCTGCCTAAACAATCAATTCTTAAACAAACACAACGAATTGCAGGTATGAATCTTTATTTTGTAGAGATAAACAAGAAATCTGTATCCTTGGTTCGTGTAACTAGCAAGTAACCTCCACAGTCTCAAACATCGTTTTTTTCTATGCAAATTTAACGATAACATAAAACCTGTCCCGCGTTGAATGAGGTGAAGTGAGTCATTTATACATTTAAAATTTAATGAAGGTTGAGATTGTAGTTGACTGTTTAAAAAGATATACAATGCTGATAGCAAGAAGGATAATCAGATACTTTTCTTTACGAAAAGCAAGCCTTGTAATAGAGGAAGAAAGTACTAGAGGCACAAAAGAAACTGTTCATCGACTTTCCCAAATCAGAAGATCCATTTAAAGTCACAGATTTTGACACAGAGGAAAAAATATAGGTTAATGTAATGAAGAACTGTGACCAAGGTGGGGTTGTCATTGACATTGAATTAGAAGTGCTTTAAATAATTTGTTGGTATGTATCTCTGTCACCTTGATACTGAGAGCCATTAATAATGGTGGCCATTTTCGTTGTTTTGTACTTTGCTGCAATTGGTAATGATGGGTAAGAAAAATTGAACACTGACAACTAGCAATTTTATTAAAACCCTCTACGCCCCTCCTAAGTAAAGCCCTCTGCGGAGAGTCACAATATTACTGACGCCCCGGTGGTTCCTAGAACGTATATTCTGTTACAAGTCATGACTTTGGTATTAGTTCTGGAAAGTTAGGTTTAGATTGCAACTTTCAAGGTTGACGTAGGAAGCATTCACAACCTACCGTTTAAATTGCTAGAGCAAATATCCATATACACTAAAGGATTTTCTTGACGTCCTGTACACGGGAAATCTGATTGAAAACACGTAAATATTGGGACAATGGTCAATAAAAACTGTATTGTGTTTTATTGCCGTTTAAAGTAAAATTAGGAACCTACTAGCTATGCGTGTTGTCGTGTCTTAAGTTATGCTACTTTTAAGTTTTCAGGCCTGGGTTAATAATACTCTTAGAAATTGCACTTTAATTCGCACAACAGATTCACATTTACCTAATTGATTTGATCTAAAAGTTACGTCGGCATATTTATCACCAAAGCGTACAGAGGCCTGCCTCACTAGACAAGGTATTGTGGATTTAAGTGGCAGTCATTGCTAAACAGTCTGTTTTCGTCCTCCATCTTCGTTCTCTACCAGACACGAAAGACACCTTAGTTACCAGTCCTTTGCTCCACAGGATCTGAGTTGGAGATCACACAAATGGATACTACTAATATAAAAATTTCGTGCCAGCCATTTTACCATTACAATCTTATTGTGGACATTATGATATCCAGTTGGCATTACAAAGTTTTTTATGAATTAAGATTTGCAGATGCAAGCCCCGCTACAAATTTGCAATAGTTACTCTGCAATTAAACCTTATCTCTCTTCCAATTATCAAACATCTGTCCCGTTAGTCCGTTTGAAAAATATATACTATTTCTCGATTTACTCCTCGCCAAAGGCAAACTTTGAAAGTGTGGAAGGAAGCAAAGTAAAAAGTTCCTCACATTATGTCGCTTGTTAAAACACTATGCAATAAAAAGCCTCAGACGTACAGAAAATTTGTGATAACCATATATGTACCGGATATTTGCTTCTGTTAGTTGTACATTAATCTATCAACGTTCGCCCATAAATTACATTCATATTAATATAATATTGGTAAATTTTGTTTACAGGTAGCTTTATCACTCATCTCAGGAAAAGCTTCAAAATCGATGAAGATGATACGTGTGTCAACATTCTGGGGACCTAGTTACTAAGCAAGTTAAAAACAAGCTTCATGGTAGTATTACCAGATAAAACTTTCACCCTAAAAGCAAAATTGAATTATTGAGCAAAGTTCTTAAATCCATTGCCATCATTAATGCCTCTCATATGAATTCGGTGGCCTCTTTCGAGTTAAAATACCTGTTGTGTATTCTTAAAAGCTAAACAATAAATCAAAGCCTATGAACAGAGTAATCAAAATAGAAATAATTTAACTTACTTAGTTTTCAAAGACGTTATGAAGTACAGCAAAGTTGGCCATCCCTCGGTGCCCTTTACTTCCTTTCTGTGTATATATTTTGGTGATTAAATCGTCTAAATGTCTAATAGCATGATACTAGATATAGAGTCCATCAATTCATTAGCACCCACCTACGCGAAACAGCAACCGAACGAGGAAAGTAGATATTGACTTCACAGTTCTGTTATAGTAATATCCAAGACGCTGTTAAAACGGGCATTCTCTTTCTTTTGATGACGAAAATATTCTAATTGCGCATAGAAACGTTCCTCTGTTCCACATATCTTGGCTTTCGCCTTCGAACAAGTTGAAGCATGACTAAAGCTGGAAGGGAACTGAGACGGGGGGTCACGTGCTCTTACTTTCAACCAGACAATACAAGACCGGGGATTTTCATTAGACAATAACTCATTAGGTTAGGGCAACAACAGGAAAGCAACACAAACTATAGCCTTTCTATTTTCAAGCGGCTGTATACAGAAATAGCTGCAAGCAAAGAGTAATTGTTTAATAAAGGAACAATGATGCCATGTTACATTGACATATACAAGTCCAAATCTTCCAATCACAATGTACTCAAAGAGAATTCTTGACAGACAGATTCCTTAAACAAATAACATTACATTTAAACGAAATGTGCAGTTTTTCCCGATATTCAGAAGTTGTATCGGGCGATAGCTAACAATTACAGAGGACTTTGCTTAGCCTAACTCTATTTCCTGGTAACTAACCTACTAACTTGAAACACCTATAAACTCGAATTTACCCGAGCATCTCAGTTCAGTCTCCTCTCGAGTCTGTATCTCATTAAAGCAAACTCTTTGAAATGTATTATAATGCCTAATCACTTTGTGCACATGATCCGTTTCTACAAAACAAGTCGAGTTAAATATGCAACTGGTCACATCTCAATGATGTTCTTACCATTAACGATTTTGACGGTTAATAGATTTTATGTATACAAGCCATGGCGGTCGCTTGATAAACCAAAACAGTTGTACATTGTTGTATTTGTTCAGCGCCGTTTGGAGGAATTGACCTTGTTGAATACTATTGCAATATTTTATGAATTTGTTTCGGATCTAAACTGACAAAAAAGAACCATAAAAACGCCCAAGTTTCCCCTGTACATCGTAACAACATACTTATCATCAGTGAAATCTGTTACGTATACACTTTGCAAATATCTTTGCAAATGTATTGCAAGTGACGAATTGTTGCTGAGAGCTTTCGTTTAGGCTGGCGAAGTCTCACTCCATTTGTAAACAAAGCATAGGAGTCAGCACGTAGCAATAGCAGGTCTAAAGTCAAGAACGAGCTCTCATAGAGGACAGGAGCAAGCGGCCATCAATGTTAACAGCAAAACAAAGCGCTTGTCGAAGCTTTCTCACAATAAAACTTCGATGTAAGTCTCTGAATTGTATACTATCATAAAATTTATGATTAACACCAAGTTTTAGTAAGTAATACGCTCAAAAGAAGAAGCTAAACCAGACTAATGAGCACTAGCTTGGCATGTCACCGCATCTGCCCTCTCCTTATTATTTTCATCATTCAGAAGATTAAGTCATTGTATTAGCAGACTATTAATGACAATCACAGTACACATTTTTTATATAAGCAACTCGATTTTCAGGGTCATGGATAAGGTTGATACACTTTCAGGGCTAAAGTTGCTTAACAAGTTGCTAAGGTTATTTTTCTCTGTAATACCGAATCATGAAATTACCGAGAGATTTCACACATATTGTAAAAACTAAAGTAATAAGGTACCCTAACGCAAAACATTCCAAGTGCGAGTGACATTTTCAACGATCAATGAACAGAACTTACAGCCTCGGACATAAATATATACAATATCTAGTTTTTTTCTATCTACTTACAGTGAGTTATACATGTAGATAGTTCGTTATGTATTTGTTTCAAATCAGAAAAAGAATTCTTCTGTCCTTATTTTTAAGAAAATTTGTAATTTTTTTCTGCGAAAAAAAAGTTGCTAAATAACTGTCAGGACTGAGGGTTGCTAGGCAAGTTGCTTATATTTTGGGCTAATTTGAGGGCTGAAGGCTTAGCAACTCGGTTGCTTCTATATATAAAAAAAGTATAAACAGATTGTCTAAATCAGTTCGTAGTTGTTTGAATAAATCTCATTTTGATGAAGAGTCTTTGGCCTTCATCGGAAATCATGCGTATAGTGAGAAGCAAATAATACACAGGGCAACATGAATAAGGTATCAAATCTTGCGCAGATCTTACAAGTGGAAATGCCTATGAATATATATATGTTTAAAGTCGATTTAATTTCGGAAGGTGTTAGTTCGAAATACTCCCCAAAGATTTCGTTGGAGAAATGCAAATGAAGTTTTAGCTGAACTTTTTACCGTGCCGACCATTGCAAAGACTTATAAGGTGGATAGCATGATTTGTAAGTCTAAATGTGAATACCTTCAAACTCATATTAAATAAACTACCATTTCCATCAATTGAAACTACCGGGCGTATGACATAAATGAAAGAAGGCGGTTGCACTAAAGACTGTCATACGATGGCTATTTATAAGTTCATCATACTAATGCCAAAAGTAAGTAAGTGACAAATTAGAACGTTGTTTCTTGGAAGTATTCAGATCACCGGAAGATACCTTGCTATTGTAGTATTGCAGATATCAATGTAAAAGATAAGGGCAGAGCTGATGGAATACCTCCTGGAAATGCATCATGTCCCTAACTCTTAAAATCATAATGCTTTTCCCCAAAAATTTTTTAGCTTGATCAAAAACCCGTTCTAAATACTCCCATGAATATCTTAAGTAGCAAAATGCATACCTAGTATTCTGATACCTCACGCCTGGTATAACCTCAGTTTACTGTTAAAGGAAACAGCAAACAATTTTCTCGATTCCGCCATTATTCGTGCGACTTCTACTACATCCCATTTCTACCGGTTGTTTTAGCTGAAGTTAAAAATATTCCGGTGATTTAATAATTATGGTAATGAAAAGATTGAGGTAAGTAAAAGTGTAAGGTGTTCATTTAAACTTGATGAAACTGAATCAATTTTAAAGATATTAAATCTTTGTTTAAACGTTAAGAGTGATTTCATTCACACGAAAGTCTTTCTCTCCAAAAGCATGGAAGAAATAATACCTATCTGCTAAGATACTGAAGCTTATTACTTGTAATATTTCCACGATTTCTTAACTTAAAGCTCTTTGACAAGTTATTAACTATTACCTATCCGCAGCATAGACTCATGAAGACAATAAATATCTGTTTGTTAACATTTACATTTTCATTATAACTAAAATGAAAAGATTTGTTTTCACATTCTGCTATCACCCATAGAATTATTGTTTAATTATTTGCGACTCTAATCAATTATTTATTATCTAAGAATAGTTTTATTATCAAGAAATTGCTTCTTGTTAAATTTTTAGTGTTTCTAATCAATAATTGATCGACGATTTGAAGCAATGGATAGATACAAGATATAGCAATTGCCTTGAAGTAGGCATTACTTTTTAATGGCAAATCCCTAGATACAAATTGCTGATTCTCCCATGAAACTAGTGTTTATTGAATATTATAATTCTATTTTTCTGTACGTCAAAGGAATAACCAGAACAAAGAAATGCCGACATACATGAATATTGCGTAATTGCCTGATAATCTATTTATGTTTTCTTTTGATATATTTTTTGCTCTGAAGCAACTCTGACGTTTGCTTTTTATTTTGGTAATAAAACGTTGGTACTGTTGGCTTAAGAATTGAATAAATGCATCATCAAACAATAAATATACATTTATTGCCATATAAAACATACATTTTTGACCTTATTCGTAATCATCATACGATAACAGTTAATCATGCCAAAGTGTTGCCCATCTACCTTATTTGAGCAAGTCTTAGGTAAAAGTGATTAATCAGAGTCTGCTATGATCAAACGAAGTATATAAGAGAGAAAATCCCTGGCGGACGAAAATTTAAGCAAGCCTATTGTTTAAAGAGTAGGCTTGCAGTCAAAAGATACTAACAAATCGACTTTATGCAGTAGACAGAGTAATCTTTTAGGAGAAGAAGGAGTAGTCAATGCTCTGATAAATTTTTTCACGTTATGATGATAATATCATATATCGCGTTATCTTCAATGAAAAACTGTGATATTTCATTTATTACAAATGAATTGGCGTAGGTGCAACCATGATGACGTCATATTTATCAATTTGACTTGACTAGTGCAAGACAGTTATTGTACCATAGTTGGAAGAATAAAGATTATTCTTCCAACTATGATTGTACGTTGCACGTCAAAAGTTACATATGGCAAGTGACTCGCAGTAAGTGCAACGAGAACAGTGATTTAAGACTGACGTTGAAAATGCCATGGAAATACTGAATTGCTCAACGGTGTCTCTTTCCTATAATGAAGCCCATACACTTGTTGGAATCGTTGTTGGAATCACATGCAGCAAATAAAGAGTAGAAAATATGAGTATCCAGAAGATATTGTTGACGCTCATGGTGCTTTAGTTAGATCAAAGTAACTACAGCTGCATACTGACATGTCACATGTACATTAATGGATACACCTGTCAAAAGAAACAAGTAAAGCAACAGCTCTATTATACTCTACCTTAAAATTACCATTTTGCCACAGAAATACTTTTAAGCGTTAATAACATGCAGAAATTGATGTTTTGTGCTTTGCTTCCTGAAGGAGCGCTAGTATATGTGATTCAACTACAGCTAAAGTGAATTTGTACAATATATTCCTACATACGGTGCCAAGATAGAAACACAACCGTTTACCCTAATTTTTAGATTGTAGAGCTTGTAGAACACTGCACATTTCCTAAAATCTTATAGAACAAGTGACGGGTCTTTCTTAAACATTCCATTACTGAAAGATAGACTGAGATTTGCAACGTATTTAAAACCTGTTGCGCTTGTGGTTGTGGGAGATGAGATTACCTATTTCACACATATATGTTCACTCTCTCTGTAGCAGTGCATTTGCACATGAAGATGCTTTTGATCTCCTTTTCTGCCATTTTACGAACAGAGTCTCAATGTACTACTACTATTATAAATAAAGGTACTGTTGGGCAAAAGAGTATGACTCTCTGCTTTTTATCAACTTAACGCCTTTCTACCACTGAACACTTGTAAAAAGAAATTTAAGAATTCATAATCAAAGAGAGGCTGTCCTCTGTATACTTAATACAACAAGTGGTGCCAAACCAGGCATGAAGATCTATGAACATTTTAATTTTACTGACTTGGAATTAAAATAGTTCAGCAATTTCGGCAGGAATAAGCTAGAATTTTAATAAACATATACAATTCTTAAAGACTGGGGCATTTCCACAATAGCTTACAATTTTAGGGGGCAGTGGGGGATTGAACCCACGACCTAATGATTTCCAAGCAACACCTCGATCATTGGACCATTTCGTCTAAAACTTAAGGTGACGATGCCCAGTGTCAATCTTTAGTGTTAATACTGAAAATCGTGAGGTGTTGCTTTGGAATCATGAGGTTGTGAGTTCAAACCCTCTCAGCTCCCTAAAATGGCAAGCTATTGTGGTGTGCTCCCCTTCTAAAGAATTAATTATATGCACTGAAACAATAACAAAGTAAATCCAGTGGGTAAATGTAAATAAAAGGCATTTAAAAGCAAGGCCGTTCAGCTTCTGCTAGCTTTCGAGAATGTAATTCATTTCTCTGGTAGCTTTTTTATATTTTCATACATCTATATAAATATGTAAAGACTAAAAAATGTCAAGAGGTTGGCTCGCAAACTTTTGGCTGAAAACCCTTTTTTAAGTGTTCACACTTGAAAAAGGTTTAAACGGAAAGCAAGTGAGTTCGCCTCTTAGCATATTTTAGTTTTTATATAGTTTTACTGCTTTTAACGGTAGTTTTTGACACTCTATATACATATACTTATGTTTCTAGTACAAAACAAGAATATTGCACGAAACAGCGAAAACAAAAACATTACGTACTGTTTTTTGTCTGACACTCCTCAGATTACTGTCGTCAGAATGATCGAGTATACTACACTGCATTTTTGGAAGAGCTTATCAGAACGTATTGGACTGCCTGAATAGCTTGGATTTTGAACGCTGCTATTTATATTATGCATGGGAGGACGTATGCTTTTCACTATTTATGAATATATACCAACCATTGAGCCTCAACCATTGAGCCTTGATGGCTCAATGGTTGAGGCGTTGGCTTAGTAATCATGAGTTCGTGAGTTCGAATCCGGTCAGCGCCGTTTAATTGCAAGCTATTGTGGTAATGATCTACTCTTTGAGAATTATATATAATTGCAATGTGTTTGCTGAGAATATATATTGATAAATATAGCACACCCAAACCATATATATAAATATATATATATATATATATATATATATATATAAAGCTCAAAAAATACGCATTCTCTTTAACGTTGAGAGTGTTAATGCCTTTTAAGGTTACTTTTTAAGTGTTTTTGGGCTAAGTACTTTTTTCATATGATTTTCACGTGCGAGATCTTTCAAGTCTTTTCAGCTACACTTTTGTTGCTGTACCTTTTCTTAAGGTTTCAAATGCTTCTTCGTCTTCTTCTAGCAATAAAGAGATTACAATATCGGCATTTAGTCACTCATATATTTAATTCATTAGATACTTATGCAGTCTAGTGTGACATAAAATATTACTTAGATGTGAATACTTGAACAAGCGTTTTGATAAGATAATTCGGGATTATATGTGAGCTCACATCAGTGGAAGAAACGTTTTTTCCCTGGCAGTAGGCAAACGTACGTAACACAGTCAGATAGGCGTCACAATAAGTCTATGTAACTGTATAGATAGTATTCGTTCTTTATCGTCATGCAAAATCAATAACTAGACAGACGTGAGAAAGTGAGTATTTTTGGTACTTAACCCTTTCGACTCGAGCAAAAAAATGTTCCTTTTAACTGTGGCAGACTAGTAGTGCTTGCAATGTATGTATGCATTGGTTTTTAGCTGATGACATCACCAAGTTGAGATATTTTTGGTTGCCATATGGCAACTTTGCGACTCAGGGGTCGTGAAACACACACATATTTTAATGCGCTATTAGAAAATATGGCAGAAGAAGAAAATCATATCACCATTCATGGAGTGGCCTGTTCAGAATGTCCCCGTCAATGATGAAAGTCATAAAAACAGTTTTGATCCTTTGTTAGGAAGAGGTATACGCACTATTCCGGATTTGCCATGGCGGCATTCTTGTTTCTTGTCCTTATGCTCAGGCCAGTATCACAACTTATCAAAACGCACATCTGCAAGAGGGGTCAAAACCTTGGGAGTACGACCTCTCTTTTCCTCATTTGGGTGTCAGTGGATCTCTGCTTTAGTGGTCTTCCAACTGGGCGGTCAGCAGGCTTGTCTTTGTGAATCAGTGCAGAAGACAACTAACTGGGTGATGAATGGTCGTAGACGTATCTGCCATTTTGGTGGCATGCGTAACTGGTCTGCATACCGTCGGTGCATTAACCACGCATTTACCTTGCAAATGTCAACAAGATGTAACACAACCTTTAGATACCACTATTTTGTTTTGTAAGGTGTGCGGTACAGTGATATGAGTATATCTGGTAAATCCACTCCACCTATTGCCGAGTTGTAGTCTTTCACTCTATCTGGGCAAGGAATCTTCTCCTTTGTTTTGTTCTTCGTGAATCTCTCGACTTTCGAACTAACTGCACTTGTCTGGTATGTTAAAGCAAGATGAACAGCCTTATTATCATACCAGCGAACAACGATGATGCCAGAATCTGCATCTATACGGTAATCATACGAGGCTCTGCCTTTCTTGAGGTCCTTCTCAGATAATAGTGGACAGTTGGCAATGCGATTTGATGTTATTGTGCAAGTTGTCAAGATTTGAAGCTGCTTAAGATAGACAAGAAGGTCCAAGCTGCTAAACCAGTTAAGCTATGGTTGACATTCTATGGCTGATCTTTTTATTACTTCATCACTACGTTGTAAGATGAACAATTCTGCTGCCCATTGCCATGTGCCCCAGCATATAGGAAGAAATCGTGAATAATACTACTCTGCCCTTCCCTCACCAGCATTTTAAACCCCCGCTTCGTTGGCTTTTTCGGGTTGTGCTGAAGGTTAACGCTTATTTGCGTTTTAGCTGGAATAATTTGCTCGTCAATACTTTGGTTTACTTCTGGCTCAATTTTGACATAATCGCCCCTTACAATTTTTAAGAGAGCACGAACCTTAAAGAATTTATCTCAGGTTTTCTCAGACCATGACCTCATAACCTTCTCAATCATCCGTACTTCTAAGGAATGTTGTCATTTCCTCCATGTTTCGTAGATAGGTTGCTCTCAGTCGTCCTCTCGTCCTCTCGTTCTACCCGTCTCTCGTTCCCCTCTATTTTACCCGTCAGTTTTTGTCTCCCTATCCCGTTTTTTCTGCATATGTGGCCACGAAATTTTACCTGCCTTTTTCTTATTGTACGGATCAGTGATCTTGACAAATCATTTTTAGCCAATACTTATTTGTATGGTATTTTATATTGCCACTTGATTGGTAGCATAGGTCTATAAAACCAGATCTCAGCAGCGGACAAGTCTTTTGCACTTTCTTTTGTGATCTTCCAACATTCACAGCTACAGAATAGCGCTGACCAGACGTAGGTTTAATAATGCGGACTAATTAGGATTTGCGATGTAGATGGACACCCCACACAGGGTGTCTAGAGGACCTTAAAAGCCTTGAAAACAGACAGGGTGACCTTAAAGACCTTGAAATTGCCCCCTTATTATCAGGTGAACTCTTAGCAGAGTTGACTGTGTTGTAAGATGCACCTTTGCAAACTAGGATAGGTAGAAATTTAAGTGCAACAGAGGCTGGAGGACTGATAATATAAATGTTTCTAGAGCTTCATAGTTTTATATATTTATTTACATTTGACTGATATTGTTTCTTAGTACTAAATCTCCACGGTGACTATGTAATAAATTGTAACAGCAGGACTAAAATTCTGGTGTGCTAGGGTTTGCCTGACAAGAGACAGATGAGAAGTGTCATTTTCTTGCACATCGGGTGTTTTTTCCTCGTAATATTTGGTAGGTGATAATGACGTGGATGAGGCTGCGGGACAATTAGAGGCTTCGTCAGCAGTGCTGCGAGCAATGGATACCAGCTCTTGGTCGACCGCTTTGGGACTACAACAATGTGTGTTGCCCCCTCGAGTTTGATTTTCTGAATGGCTCTCAGAATACAACTGAAAAGAGGGAAACCGTAAAACAAAAAAATTTTCCCTTGAAAAAGAAAATGCATCAACAAATGCAGCCCCAGGCTGTGGTATGTGTGAGCGAAATCACTCGAGCTGTTTATTAAGGCGGGATTCAAAAAGATCAATAAAGAGTTGAAAACACAATGGCTCAAATGCTTCATGTAGAGCATCTGAGTTGAGCATCCACTCAATATCTTCTGATGAAAATACTCTTGATTCTTTGTCAACTATGCTGTTACACCGACCTGGTTTATGGGCTGCAGTGAGCCAAATATTGAATATACAAAATTCCAACTAGGCCACTGTTACTGAATTACAGTCATGGCTGTGACAAGTGCCCTTAACATTTATGATGCTGACAGCAGCAGTAATGTCTCTCATTAGCGTAACATGAGAATAAGCAACACACTTGCCGAAACATTGTAAAGCTAGGAATGTATCAAGAAGCTCTAGATAATTTTTATGGTGGCTAGCCTCCCACATGGTCCACATGCCCCCCGTGAATATATCATTCAGGGCTGCACCCCAGCCTTGTAGTGGGGGATCAGAATATATATCATGGTCACCTTTTAGAGGATAAATTACACTACATGCGATATCTATATCATGAAGCCATCAATGTAGCTCCTTTTTAGCCAACTGTGAGAATGATGTGGGTGCCTTGCAGTTGCCCTTGTTTATCTAAGGGCCATGATTTTCTCTTTTTCCAGCTGCCTGTGATATGAGGCACTATGGCGTGCTGCAGGTTAGCTAGAGATAAAATAGCTAACTACTCGATCTACATGCTCAATTGGCAGGTGTTCCTTTTTTGCTAAGACATACCAAACAAAATTTCTGATCTTCTGTCTTTTGGCAGCAGTGAAATTAATAGTCATTCTGACTGAATTGATATTAAAACCAAGGAAGGTAATTTCTTGCTTGGGTATAAACTGAGATTTTGAGGGATGATCAACAAATCCAAGATCCTCGAGCCTGACTACAGTATCAGTGACTGAACGAACACAACCCTCATATGAGTCAGTTTAATGTATTCACAAACAGGTGATTCATTTCGTGAATCTTAGCTAAATGTGGTTTTAGGAGCTTAGTAAATTGCCTAGGGCATGAAGATAATCCATTAGCATATGTGCAATACTCGTCTAAAGTTTGCATCTTAACACTATAGTAAGCATCCTTTAGATGAACTGATGCCATTCGACAACTAGTTTGTGGCTAAATTTAGTATTGAGGTAATGGTTTCCCCTTTTTAAATGGACATACTCAACATCATGGTTGAGATCTTTTATATTTCGCAGCATCCTAACATTGCCATTACTCGTTGGAACTGTAAAAATTGATGACATAAACTTTCCGAGTTCATGATGCTCTCATATAAAACTGATTTTTTGAGAAGTGGTTCTATCTCTTCTTTAGCCTGGTGATAACGCTCCCTATATATTGAATTCTGAGGGTATTACGATTCAACCGGTGGGGTGTTTGCAAACTTGACAACATCACCAGATACAGTAGCAAGAATAGTAGGGTGTGATGCTATTTTTGGCCAAGCTGGCAGGAACGCAGTGTACCTGTTTGAAAAGTGGCAACGTTCTCATTAAGATACTCGATAACACAATTTTCAACCACGCAATATCTTACCTCTTGTCTTGAGAACTTCAGGCGTAACCCAATAAAAACCATTTTGGATTCTGGATAGTACCGGCAGAAATGGTAGATAGAATTCTATTGGTTGCTTTATTCTTCTAAATCATAGCAGACAAATAATTCCCAAATAAAAATTTTCTTGGTATAAGGGATCGAGAGCAAGCCTACTTAAAATCATTCGCCAGGCTAGGGCGAATGGGGGCACGTCTTTTATATCTTAACACGTGGTTTATATGCCCCATCAAGGCTAAAGAGTCGACCAGATTCCATTTGAAGTTCTTATGATCGGGCGGCGATTTGTTCTCCCTAGCCACTAATAGGCAGTCATCTGTGGTAGCTATAGCCGCAGAAACATACAACAAACAATCCTGAAGGGCTGCCATTTATATGTCATTCCGTCTCGAATGGCTGTACAGCCTAGCCCAGATTTCAGGGTTTACCCTAACAGTTCTGAGGAACTTTGTATTTTTCACAGATTGCTTTCCATTTGGCAGGTTCAAATTATGCAGAAAACGTATTATTTACAATACTTGCAAAATGGCTGGAAATTGGAGGGCCCAGCTCTTTAGTAGGCAATGGGCCACTGTCTATGGCGCTTAAGTGGTCC
>JAAAKM020006971.1:7127885-7166960 GCA_010016025.2 Alatinidae sp. Z8VKAUB7J3 | reverse complement strand
TTTGAAAAGAACACTAGAGAAATTGAAAATGTGTCACCACCGGGGATCGAGCCCGTGACCCACGGTTTTGCAGCGTGCGCTCAGCCAGCTGAGCTAGGTGAACTCCAGTGATAACATACTCTATTGCTCTAGTCGCCACATTAGCTCCCAATCATCCAACGGTGGACATCGACATCGAGTTTAACACAATTGGAGACCAACCTTTCTGCGCCGTGTGACTTGACCAAGGAAGGAGATGCCATAGTCCTGGCAAAATCAAGAACTCAGTCACACGGCAACGCATAACTTTTGGTAAATGATAACCTGAGTCCTTCCGTTAAAAATCTGACCCACCTTCGTTGACATGGTAACGAGCAGCTTCCGGTATAGGGTGGTATGGGCTTACACAATAAGAATTCTGTTCTGATACAGTTACAACAATGCGGTACCGGATACCTATTGGTACTAGTTGGATTCATACTAACCATAACTGATTAAAATTATCTAGTTATCAGTGTTGTTTCAAGCCTTTCTACAACGGAATAAGAGAACAGCTAACGCGACTAATCTATTTACAATACATAATTGTTGAAAAGGATAGTCTGGGTTAGAAAGTAAAGGAACAACCTTGGGTGATCAGTTATACCGTAAACAAAGTGTTGAGTGCTACTTTAGGAACGAAGCAATTTTTTTACAAGTTAGATGGCAGATCTGTAACGGGTAGCATAAGTACCGGGTAACTAAGACTCAGTTACAGGGCTTTTGGAGTCGGGATGTCCAAACGAACCTTGTACCACATTTGCTGCTTTTTATGCACTATCATACCATTCCTGATACCAAATTCTTTTGCTATTTTGATATACACAAATGGTTGACCTTATTTAGAAATTTCTATTGTTCTGAATGTCATAGATACAATAACAGAAGTGCGATAAAAAGGTTTCATCACTACCTCGCGATAAAACCGAGGAATTAGAAGAAAAAGTGATACGATACAGCCTTGAATGTAGCAGTTAAACGGTAGCTACAATGTATAAGACATGTTTTAGTATCATATTTACTAAGGCAGCAATTTAAAACTCCAGGCAGATAGCACACATTTATTGGATAGAAAGGGCAGCACGTAACATATTAATGTTCTCTATGGTGTATCAGGTCTTTTCATGACATGGATTTGCTGCCCGACGAAACAAGTCGCTTACTAGTACTTCTTTGTTTCTGTAATAGTGGCCCGTGAACCTCTAATCGTCTACTTTTTTAACGTTTATCTGTATAGTTCTTAATATTGGATACTTCTAAATTAATGCAATTCATGTTTTTCCGGTTGTTTACTTCCTTTGGTATTGTTTCACATTTACTAAGTTTGGAGAGTCCATCTGTCCTTTTTGCATCGTTAACAGCAATTTACCCTAACCAGCCGTCGCCAAATCTTAAGCAACAATCGTCGACTCATGAACGTGTTGATCATAACTGTTATCAGGCTGTTGACTTACACAATGTTACTACTCTCGACGTTGAACTGCGCTAGGTATGTATTAGTTTGTCAGCAAACTTTTCCATTAAGGTCGGAATTCGAAGGCGATCACCAAACATGGTAAACTTGCTGGCGCTCTTAGCGAAGAGATGAAATATCATTATTTTCTGTCACAAGGAGCATGTGTTTACGGCAGAAGTGATCGTTATGCCCTCGGAATGGAAATGTATTTAATCGAGATCCGCCTTTGTGTTATGATTCAATTTATCCTTAGACAAGAGCATCTCGTTCAAGGAACCAATGTGGAGAGGGCGTCAAAAATAAGCGCTATTTCTTTGTTTATCCCTTGTTTTAATTCAGTACATACCTTTCATCTTTTTAATCATGGATCGTTCACTGTTTTTCGTTTTCCAGAGCTCAGTTTTTCTGCAAGCCGCCAAAATATTAACTTAGTGGATTTGAATCTATGTAGCAGTAACTACTTTATCTTACTGAAAAATTTTCTCACCAAATTACTGATCTTATCGTCTTGCTTTAGAGCCCTGGATTCAATGGCTTTATCATGCTAACAATCCTGATAAATGCTTTAGTTATTGGTTTCGAGACTGTGGAAGAACTGAAGCGAAATAGCGGTGATACTTTCATCTCACTTGATTACTACTTCATGACAATCTACACCTTGGAGTTTATCATGAAAGTGGCTGCTGAACCCAAAGGGTATTGGAAGACTTCCTACAACCTGTTTGACTTTACAATCCTTGTGGTGTCATACGTACAAGTGATTATGGACAATCTCAATCTTGGAGAGGATACTCTGAAAGTATTAAGATTATTAAGAGGTATGGAAAGATGATTACTATAACTAATTCTATGAACCTGATTTTGACCATCGACATACGTAAGAAGCATAATTGTTTCAGGGCGTGGAAGGGGTGATACCGTCCGTAACTTGCGTTAAATCCAGAATAAAGTCAATTATGGTAATTATGCATTTTCCCACTGCTTTGAGAGCTGGGATTGTTTTAGATTAGCCTTTTAGAGAAATTAAGTTCTTCATTCTTCTTATTGTTGAATGATCTTTTGAATTGCAGAGGATATTGTTTTTTTAAAATAGAATTAATTTTACTAATAAATAAATCAATAAATTTTAGTAAGTTTTGAAAAAGAACACTAGAGAAATAGAAAATATGTCACCACCGGGGATCGAACACGTGACCCACGCTTTCGCGGCATGCGCTCTACCAACTGAGCTAGGTGACCTTCAATGTTAACATACTTCTATTTTTCTAGTCGCCAGATTAGCTTCCAATCATCCACCGGTGGATATCGACATCCAGCTCAACGCAATTGAACGCCGGCCCGAGTATCATAAAAAAATTCAGTAGAGTCTTAGTAAGATGAACTTTTCTGCAAGTGGGTTTTATCAGCCAATGGCTTTGCTGCTCTGGGAAAAATAGACGGCAAGCTTCAGTAACTTTATTGAGTATATTACACTCCAAAAGTCTCTACTTTTGCAAGAAAGAACGTAACAGGAAATGTTAAATCTGCTTTGAGCTTAAAAGGTTGGGATCCGATAGCATATAGTTCTATTCGTGGCCATCTTCATTCATTTTTGTAAACTTCATTCACATCTATTTTCATTCACTCACTAAAAAGTCTTCCGAAGTTTGAAAAGCAAATCTCAATATTTAAATAAAAATTCTCCTAAACTAGTCTTATATTTATAAGCATTTTGTCCCATTTTTTAGCTGTGCTAATTAAAAATAGGTTATTGTTGCATTTTACTCGTTTGATTTAACATAAGGCATTATTAATCCTTATGTTGTGATTTTTGACGATAAAATATTGTTTAAGAGGGTGTGGTTTGTTGATCACTCTCTCCCCATCCTGTTTCCAATTGCTTATCACTCCTCTGTTTACATTCTTCTCTTATGTTTAGCAATGAACATGTCACCGATGCAAGCACTGTGACATCAAGAAATCTAAGGCCGTGAGGAACGGGCTAGGTTTGCGGTTAAGAGGTCATGCAAAGTACCAACTGCCGGAAGTTTGTTTAGTAATCATGAGGTCGCGGTTCGAATCCGGTCAGCGCCGTTAATTTGCAAGCTATTGTGGTAATGCTCCACTCTCTGAGAATTATATATATATATATATATATAACCTTGATGCATTACAAAGTAGCTCCTACAGTCTGGGCACAATTGAACAAAGCTCTAAGATCTTTTTGATTTTGTTAAATAAGTCCTTTTTATCCACTGTAACAAAGAGAGAAAAATGCACCACAAACCTTGTGGAATTGTAAGTCACTAGACCATAACTATTACCAGTGTATACAACATTTTTTACAACTCACTTCCTGTTGTTTAATATGACCATTGCATACAGACTGAAGAACAAACTGACTGAAAGCATGTTTTGATGTCTCTACACTTGAGTAAGCTTTCCTGACTCATCTACACCCTGCTAATACACAAAGCAAATTTCCCAAAATCACTTTCTAACTAAAATAATCAACTTCATTAGTTCACTCAGTTGTCCATTTTTTGACCCCCCCCCCCCAAAAAAACCACCACAATCCCCAAAACTATTTTTTGCCAATTGTCTCTTTTTTTCTGCTCCCTTTCTTTTTTCTGCTAACTCTAACACTTGCGTATTTAATGGCTTGCAGCTCCTCCACATACAGAGCTATATACTTAAGAGGTTAAAGTCTATTTTGAAAACATAAAGTGTGAACAGGTGCAAGAATATTCCCCTCCTGTATCATTTATATACACACTCTATACTATCATGCAATATCAGGAGGCTGCAGGATATCTGGGCAAGTTGACAGAATGTTGGTCGCACAAATGCTACAGGCAAATGTTTTGTTATCTTGTTCTTGCTTCCAACAATCTGGTAACTTTTTGGACTGTTCGTAGTTGTGTTTTTGTCAAAACAATGAAGGCACAATTTAACATGTTGGAATGAGGTCATTCAAGAGCTGGGTAGCACATAGGAGAAGTTTCTTTTAAAATAGTAAGGGGTGCAAAGATTATATTTTCAAAAACTGAATATGAAGTATATATCTGGGGATTCAACAGCTCTGCTTGATCACAAATCCTTGCTCACCCCAAACACCCCACCCCACCCCTACCAGCAGATACCCTTTCCGATCTCAGAGATCACGGTCTGGGGAATCGGGAAATCTAGTTAAGGAACTGATCATCATATAATAAAAGGGGGTCATAAGTTTCCAGCCCCATTCCATGCCCATATCAGAGTTAGCCTAAAATTGTAAAGAGGTGGGCAGTGCTACAGCCTAAAAAGGAAAGGAATAAGCCTTTTAGCTGACGGTAGCCAAAATCTATGACCCATAGTAAGCATTTTCCCCCCCAAATCTGTACTGTAGTACACACCATATCATATTTTGGGGGTACAGCCTTCCCAGCCCCCTCCCCAGCTCAGACGTTGAACCGGCAGAACCTGTTGGCCAAGTCCTTCTATCGTAGATGTTGTTACCAAAGTGAAGGTAACAATGATGTAAGCTATTTTCAAGTCTGTTAAGTCCTACTTACACTCCACAATCAAATAAGATTGTTTAACTCTTGAGAATGCACGATGGATTTCCCTCTCATGCGTAGGAAAATTCTGCCTTGTAGACGAAGAATGCATGCTGTTTACAGACATTGTACTGAGGAAAATATGCTATTATTGTGAAAGAAAAGGCATTTTATACCATCATAAAAAAGCAGACAATCATTGAGTGGGAGGTCACAGCTACACAATCCGATAACAACCCGGTATTCAACTCGATTATCAGATCGGCGTAATAGTTGCCGTTTTTGCAAGAGTAACGGTGGGTGAAGCGAAATAAACTCATCCTTGCCCAGTGTCGCGAAAATACGAACACATTTACGCTCCAGTACTGTATCAATGATCAAATTAACGGTGTCAACAACATTGTTTAAGTCGGTTTAAACCAGAGCGCGAATGTACTCCACATTTGTCGATGCGTTGCCTGGGTTGGTACTTGTTCTTTTGAAATCGCAACTGTTCTGTTAGGTGTGGCCCAAATACTGCGACTTTCTTGCTCACGGCATAGTACACTGAAAATTTAGAAAGAACTTCTTGATAATTTACTTGCCAGGCAATGGCATCCATTTTCTAAAATGTTTGTTCGATTGGTGATGATTGGAATGTAAATAGCCCCGAAGAGACACCTTTACGCATTGGACCTTAGGCGTTCTGTAACATTTCTTCAACAGTAAGTGGAGTTCAGGTTCGATTTGTCCAACTCTGTCACTTTTTTTCTAATAGGATATTAATTTTTGGATATATTCTATTAATTACTTTTAGTTATATTGTAAGCGTCCGTAATAAATAATCAGAATCGGAAAGTGTGATCGGAAAGTGTGCGTAATTTTTTTTCTTTCGGTCGCTTTTTAAATGATGAGTGAATGAATCTTCTCTTCCTATTCATATGATTGTACAGAATTATGAGTTACGTACTCCTATCACAGTAAAAGAGCCATTAAAATGATGTTACAGAACTAAAGGGGAGGAGCGAGAAAAATGTAAATTTTATGACGTCATAAGGATAAGTGCCCGCAATATTCCACGTCCATCAATTGGTGGTTTTGAAACATTTAAACCATTTTACGAAGTAATGGCTCAACGAATACTTCTTACTTAGTGAACGTGTGAATACACTTAAAGACTTTAAGGCATATCATCAATGATGCTTTGATGCCGTACCGATTAACAAGGAATAAAATTTAGTCCTGGAGCTGAGGGGTGTCACGAGGAGTCACGAAGTTAGACCTTCGGCTGTGCAAAGCAATTCAGAACCCAAGGCAATGATACTATTTACAAATACCGTTCTATGTTATTTTTAAAAATAGCATAAAGCTAGATTTAATTGTGTCCAGAGGCGTCACAATCGCCCTTCAATTGTTCTTTTTACCCCTGTTATTCTGAGGTTTTGATAAACTGACCAACGTGTCTTTTAAAAACAAAAAAATTAAGGCTCATGATATATCTCATTTCATACTACAACTTTAATGTTTTATTAACAATTAAAAAGTTAGCATCACAATTCGCAGGGATGGTAATTATACACATGCATTAATTCAGCAAAATACTCACATTGGACTTCATAGAAGGAAGTTTACCAACTATCAAGTCCTACCCTAAATCCAAG
This sequence comes from Alatinidae sp. Z8VKAUB7J3, assembly GCA_010016025.2. Lineage (NCBI taxonomy): Eukaryota > Metazoa > Cnidaria > Cubozoa > Carybdeida > Alatinidae > Alatinidae sp. Z8VKAUB7J3. Next base: position 7,160,328 of record JAAAKM020006971.1, on the reverse strand, counting down.
GTCAAGAATCTACTTTCAACAAGTAGAGGCGAATTATTCTTACTGGAGTCAAAGATAGTTTTGTCTACGGTTTATCATTCATAAATACGGCAAGATCAACGAAGGTACTAAGTGAAATAACCTAAAACTGTCATGTTTAACCATCGAAGGAAAGTTTACGATTGTTTGTGTTTTGAATACCCTCATTACAGTCGCCATTATTCGAAGCAAGTTTCCGAAGACCACTCGACCTAACTTTGCGTCAACCTGCACACCATCTGTTTATTCCAATATTAAAAAAATGAAATGTCTGCTCGTCATGCTGCCAAACTGTGAATTATTTCGCCAGTTTGTAACACACAAAGGACGTTTCATTGTCTGATATAAAATTTAAGATAATAATAGTAAAAACGTATTTTTAGAAAACATATTATCCGATGAATTGTAGAATTATAAACAAAATACGAAAAGCCTCTCGAGAAGTACGAGACCTTGAGAATCAAATGTTAACCTCAACAAAGTGACTTGTCGCTGTGGCTGAGGGGTTGAAAAAGTTTTAAGAAGGTCAGAGTTTAGGATAACAGTCTTGATGGCGTTGAGATGTGTCGACCTTTCGTTCACATCGATTTATTCATTCTTGTGTCCTGGTATTTAACACCAATTCAAATCTGATCGGGATTATTCGAGATGAATACTGACCTTTCTCGTTTTTCTTGTACCGAAGTAACAAGGGACTGCCTAGTTTCGAGAACGATCTTTACATAAAAGATGCACAGGCAACAAGTTAATATCGCTATTTCTTGGATACAATAAATACATGAAGATACCCAACGCATATTCGGGATTTAAAGTATTAATTGCAACGGCATTGGGGGGGAGGTGATGGGAAGGTGGAGAAAATCGGGAGTCTATGTCACTATTTCTGAGGGTGGGAAGGAAATTAATAATGGAAATGTGACGCATAAAACATTTTAGTTTAAGTCTTCTCAAAACAAATAATTAATATTTTTAAAAACCTTTTTTGCATGATTTGAATGTGGCACAATATTGATGTTTTAAAAATGACATCGTGGGGGGCTGAGTTGCAGGGCCAGTAAAATATCCGACTGAATGGAACACTGTTTATAAGTTTTACGATATAAATCAGTACGAGTTCACACGGAGGGGGAGAGGGCCTTACGAATATATGGTCATTCATGAATTTTCGATGATACTTTCAAACCTTATTGTCCTCTTATAAATTCATGCCCGTACCGTGGAACCTGGACGGGATTACGAGGGAATGAGTTTAAAGTCAGATCAATTCAAAAATACAACTTAAATTATCCATCTGATTGTTAAAAAATCCAAGGTCTTCGCCGAGCGGGTGAGGTTGGGTGGTGGGGTATACGACGTTGTTTAATAGTATATACTGTTACAGTAACATCTTGGAAATGAGGAGGTTTATTTCAGACGGAGCACTTGGAAATAATTTTGATTCAAGGGGTATAGGCCTACATATACTTGTGACATTGTTGTAGTTGAGTGCTCATTACAGCCTACTGGTATTATTTCACTATCATCAACTTACGTAAGGCGAATACGACCCCCACAAGGAACAAGGTCAGGTTCCACATCGTGCAATTTTCTTGGTAATGGCCTGTGTACTCGCCTGAAGTACATCAGTTCGTGCATTCGCTGTTATCAAAAGTTGTGTTTTCTACTTCCACTGCCTCGCTCGTAAGCCAGGGATTGATACTAGCTAAGTTAATAGTGCAATGTACAGTTCGCAAAAAGGATTTGCTGATATTTAAAACTGGCAATCATCTGGGAAGCTTGAATCACCATGCTTGTAACTGTTGCAAATTTAGGAGAAACACATCGATTTGTTAAATCTTATGATTGAGCTATTGGACAATCTTTGAAAAAATATTGATTGTACACGGAAACTCTTCTAGTTATTTCTGGGAGGGGGCGGGGAAGCAATTAACAAATTATTCACAAATACAGTTTTATAAGTGTTGGTTGTGGTGTGCTATTCCGGGTTAATTTTCGACGTTTTTATGCCTAACGATCTAAACAAATTTGACCGCCACTTCTATTCTTATGACACAGCATAAGATGGTTGGTCTAAAACTGCCCGCTTATTCAAAATATTCTGGAGTCAAAATAACTGAGTCGATGTAACTGCCTAAGACACTCGTATTACGGCGAAAAACATCTCAATTCATGAGTAGTACCACCCGCAGCAAATTCTTCGCGATTTCGCAAGAGCAAGACGAAGTGACCAATGTACAGTTTAAATATTCAAGTTTCGTCATGGTTTTAGGTAACTGTTATGTCAGATTAAGGTGTAAATCCACCGTGATTAAAAAAAACTGCAATGACAATTTCGAGACATAAAATGCATGTTCCGATGTTGTCTGCCTAGTGGATATTTAAATTCGTCTCCTCGTGAACGCAGATCGGCACAATTTTCAATCAGTCATGGGTTAAATGTTAAAATGCAGCTGATATTCGCTTAAACCATGACTCAAAATTAAGTTGCTAAAGATGTTCGAAGTTGTCGGTATGAAAAGCGAGCGCAGGTTAACCTCAGACAACTAGCGGTGGATAAACAAACCCAACAAGTCTTGATTTTGAAGCACCTGTTAGGGAAAGGTGCACAAGACAACGAGTATCAGGTCTAAGATGATCGGGAAAATCACGTTTAATACAATCCATATGCCATAATCATGTTCTCAATGCTTAAAACGATTTCGTAATATAGAAGGCAGTTACTAAAATGCCAGATCGTTGCAATATCAACTGCTTACCTGCGTTGTTAATCAGCACATTTAATCTTTTACCAGAGCTATGAAAGTTATCCACAAATGTTCTGATCGACTTCAGGGAGGCCAAATCAAGGTGCATAAAAGAAACCTGGCATTCTGGAATTTGTTGTCTTATTTTAGCCACCGCTGCATTTCCTTTCCTCGGGTTTCGACATGCTAAAATAACATCGTAATCTAAAGCAGCCATCCTGAGTGCTGTTTCAAATCCTACACCACTATTGGCACCGGTGATAATACAAACCCTTCGTATGTCGGCCATTGCGTACAAATGTGTAATCAGATCCAGTAAATACCCTTTCCTTTGCGATGAAACTACCTGTGACAGTACACAAATGAAATATAGTCTTGATTTCTCCTTACAATTAAATCTGTCGAGGCATGATCAACGAAACTTCGGCCATCCAGCCGTTCAAGTGATCTGTGAGTAAAGAACTTCTTTCGTCAATCAAAGGGCGGTGAATAAACCAGCAACAACAACATCTAGACTTGCTTTTAGTCTGCATCAATTTACAGACATGAGCGAGCAATCAGCGGATACCAGTTCATAAATAAATACAGCAATGGCGCCAGGTGGGGCCCAAGGGGGGGGGGGGGGGAAATACCCTTTCGAGTTACTCTGGAACCCCTCAGAACTACTTGAAATATATTCGAAAATAAATATTGTTACTCCTTGTTGAATATTAAAGAGCATGAAGTAAACCATTCCTAAGAAATCGAGTACAATCTCTATCATATCTTATTGTTTTTACAAGAGATTATTGACATCCAGCCAGAGATTATTGACATACCTTGAGTTTCTGTTTTGAACAGAAATCCATAAGAAATCCTATCGATTTAAAGAAATCTCTTACCTTTTTGTGACTAAAAGAATGATAATTCACTTGATTCGGCAAGTCCATCTTTTAAAAGTAAAAATACTTACACTGGGACGGAAGGTGACAATTCCTTCCTACAATAAGGTGAAACTTTTGATCTTAAAACAAGAATGCGAAAGACGTAATGTCACATCCCTCCCCCCGAAACCTTGACTTACATGGGGACGTTTAAAACTTATTAGCATGTGCAAATGGGGATAATTTTGATGTGAACTATCCTAGTTCATTTAATTATGCAAAAGGATGTATGCAGTCATATTCCTTTTAAATTTGACCAGGGGGGGGGGGGGGGGCAGTAATTGGAGCTAATTTGCACCCTTTGGAAAATTAAAATTAAAACGTTTTGGATGCTAGTGATAAATTTGAGGTGATGCAACATATAAATAGCTAAGGGACAATTATCTAGAAAATGAGGGAAAAGACTTCGATGCGCCTCTTAGAATTAGAACAAAGTAAAGATGCTTACAGCAGAATTTTGTAAACTTTATCACCAAATTTCATCGTACCCGTACACGAGATTCTAAGAACACTAAAAGAACACAAAAGTTCTATGATCGTTCACATAAGTAGCTCTATACTAAAAATACAGGAACGTGGATTACGATAGTTTTAGGGAAGGGATATGGGACAAGTTGGCCGATAGGTCATCAAATAACACTCTAGGTAAAAGAAATATAAGTAATAAAGGGGTGAGCTTGTGCCTTCAGAAGAGCTGTAATATTGCATGTTTGCATTATTATGAGGGGTAAAGCACTCCCACGAAAAATCTTGTATATTTGTAGTCAGTTATGTTACTGCTTCAACAGAAGTCCCTAGGAAATCTTATCGTTTTTATAAAAACCTTGAATGTTTCTGTAGAAAGTATTTGACCAGTTGACGTCAGTTACATTTCAAGCTTCAGAATGCACTTTGACAGAAGAGAAGAAGAAGAAGATGGTCGACCCCAGTCGGAGGTAACATGAATTCTCCTCTTTCTTTAGCTTCTACCACTATAGTTGCAGGGGTGGGCACCACTTCTATCCCAAGTCACGTTTTTCACCACTTTCACAGTAAAGACTTTAAATGGTACCAAAAATTAGCATAAAATATTGGGACAAAAACAGTTCAACGAAAATGTGTCTCTAATACCAGATCTACTATCTAAGTATCATTTGTGCACTTATTACCTTCAACGGAGTATTTCAATCACCCTATGACTTGCAAATCTTTGGCGAAAAGTTGGCCTCCTTTACTGTACATACGGCTGTGTTTATTTGATATGAAAACATAATACGAGAAAGGATCTAAAGCAAGATGAAAACAGAGCTTTTAGAATTCAGGTAACTGAATAAGAGATAAGTCGCTGGTTTCAAGAGTAGCTAAAAGCAATCTTATCTATTTCCGTAGCAAGAGGACTGTATAAAGACATAACGGCGCATAGGAAGTGACTATGCACAAAAACGAGGTAAAGACGGACGTGTTACATGAAATTGAGGATACAGCTGTGATGACTAATAACATAGTATTAATCGAGAGCCAATGAAGAAAATATGAACAAACGTTTTGTGCAACAGTTTTCAAAGAAAGCGTTGATAAACACTGTCATATGGCTTATTAAACACAGATAGAAGCTTGCAAATCGATGTTGATATGGTAAACAGCTTCTTTTACTATCTGAATTTTTACTGTGCAAGATGATCTCGCCTGCCCCATAGGTTCTATGTTAAACTGTTGCTTCCAGTGTAGTCTCGATATCGGTTCAAAGCATCTTCTGAGTATATTTCAGACCATGTTGCTCCTTTGGAGCAAATTTCTTTCCTGGAAACGAACCAAGACGAGGACCAAAATTGGGCTTAGACCCTTGGAGCTATATCATATCATATCAGTAGCATCAAAGATTCAAAGCTGTATTGTTCAGTGGCAATGACTTAGGATGAAAGCTTATGACAGTAGTATTGCGTGTTTTCTGTACGAGTCTTCAAGAATTTCCAACCCGATTATTTACCTACAGTGTAGCTTGGTGTCAGCCTCTCTATGGCTTGGCTTCATTTAGAGGAGTGATAAAAATGATTCCTAACTCATCCCTACTCTGGTAGTAAGGCATAAATATGATGCCATTAAAATGCATGGCAGGTTTACTAAATACAAGCCACTACATACGTGCAATAAATGCAAGTGGCCATTTAAGAGCTGGCCATAATTGCAGTATTTAGGCCTCCATCTTTGAATCTCACCTCCTCCCTTTGCGTAGACTAGGTACCAGTCCTTTTATTCGCTGTGTAGCTAATGGATAAGCATACAACCGTGAGTCAATTATTTCAGGGGACACTTACGGTCACCTCTCGTGTTCTTTTTATCTTCGTATTCTCGTATTCGTATTCTCGTATTCGTATTCTCGTATTCTTCGTCACCTCTCATATTCTTTAATCTTACTTTCATGAGAAAAGCCTCATAGGTTGTTATTCCACTTCTTCCATTGAAGCCTAATTTAACAATCATTTAACCTTCCGATTTATGAGACAACTTGGTTGACCTCTAGAAATCATAAATAAACAAATATATGAAGCAAGCAAACAATCAAATGAAAAAAACATTGAATATTATTCCTTCTCATTACAAATTTAAGCGGTTTCTTGACCAGTTCCTGTGCGCTTAGAGGTCTGGGTCTAGACTATGTATTTGTCCTGGAAAAACTATATCAATTTCCGTACAACTTGGATTATAATTTCAATTTCCTATTTTTGACCTAAGTTCATATTTGCACATTCATTTTCCATTCATTCCATTATACTTCTCCTTAAGTAGATTGCAGCGGATACTGAGCACCTTGTGTTCTCTCTCAGATGAAACTAAACCACGTTCCTAATGATAAACAGTCTTTTCGATGAAGCAAAAAATCTGCTAGCAATAGAAGAGGACAGTTTTAAACTGTTGTAATGTTTTCTCTTATTTTAAATATAGAGCCAAATAATGGAGAAAGGGAACAAAAGGGATCTGGAAGTTAGTACAATGAAGACTGCGTGTGGTAACAACAATATTTGCTGTACGTCTCTCGTCGAAAGTTGCTCGCGACATCAGCTGAAATCTATCCATCTATCCATCTATCTATCTATCTATCTATCTATCTATCTATCTATCTATCTATCTATCTATCTATCTATCAAGACAATGGCTTAGGAAATGGAGTCCTATTGTCATCTGCTTTTGTTTCTATTTCGGTGCAATACTTCGTCAGTGCCGTTGATATATACAGGTCAATATTTCCGTATACATGTGGTAAAAAATGTCATTGATATAGATATATTAGATTGTTTTATACATATTCATACAAAGATATAGAAAGAAAGTTCCATTTTGTTCGTGGCTTAGCGTAAGTGTACATATTATTCTACTTAGATATGACACAATTTGAGTACCGTATCTCCTCTTATTAGCGCCGGGCCTCAAACTAGCGCCGCCCTCTAATAAGTGCCGCACCTTGAAGTATAATTATTTTATTAGCGCCGCCCTCTAATTCGCGCCTCCCGCACCTAGAAAATATGCCTAATTAGAAAATGGGAGAAAACCATACAGGAAGGTAATTACACAATAAAATACGTTTTTGAAGCATAAAAGACATTGATTCTGTTTCGTTCTTTGATTCTGTTCATATTGTTTTTGAGCTTCAAATAAAATATATTTCTTAATCATTTTAAATTTTTTATAAGCACCGCCCTCGTATTAGTGCCGCAGATTGTAGGTGAATTTTCAAATAAGCACCCGGGGCGCTAATTAAGAGGAAATACGGTATCGGCAAGAAGAAGCATATCATGAGTACATATAAACACCAAAACAGGTTGCACAGCATCCAATTAACTGCACCATCATGATTTTTTGTAGGTCCCACCACTGAAATTTGGATTGATATGACACAGAGCTTCTCCTTGCCTCCCTCTAATTAGCGACGCCCTCTAATTAGCGCCGCACATTGTAGGTGAATTTTCAAATAAGCACCCGGGGCGCCGGAATACGGTGGTTGTGTTCTTTAGTAGTTTATGTATCAAAGACCGATCATAAATTGGTTTCAGAGATAACAGTATGCCATTTAACTGTTAAACGGTACACAGGTGTTGTTTCTTTTCTCCCTGTTGTTTAAAGCGCCGTTGATCTTCTTACTGATTTTCAGCAACTACGCAGGTGGCAAAGTCATTTTATGACCTACAATCATCGAAAATGTGAAATGACACTTTATAAAATACGTGTTTCTGTAGCTTGCACGGCTGGCTAATTTGACTACAGTGAATATTCTATCTACACAGTTCTTAAAATAACTCATTCCAGACCGCACCTCATTTGACCTTGTGACCCAACTCTCTGTCCTACTTAAATTCCAGCTTGACAAGTTGTCTTGAAAAAACGCACATGGCGCAGAATCATAAATGGTCGCAAGATAAGGGAAGATCGTGAAACCGACTTTCCCACAATAAAATACAACTAAGGAAAAAAAGCATATGAAAAGAAAGATCAGACATTCATGGGTTTGCAATACGCGTGGCGTCTTCTTTATTCAGTGGCTCCCACAACACACTAAAAAGTATATTGCGTCGATTAGCAGATTCATTTTCCTAAATGTGTTTGTCAGACACTGATCACAACAATCTCTTTCTGTCATGGTGTACTTTAAAGCTTTTTTTGTCTGACACTCCTCAGAGTACTATCGTCAGAATAACCGTAATGAAATGTGTGAAAGAGTATACCCAACTGTATTTATATATTAATATTGTTATATTTAAGAATGCCCTCCGTTACAGCAAGGAGAGCAAACAATGGATACTTGCATCACAATAATTTCCATTTGATTGCAATTTTTAACGCTCTTTCCCTCAGTACACCAGTGGATTCAGCTTTAAAACTTGTCATAACTTTGCAAATCTAGAATGAAGTAAATTGATCTAAAGATGCGAACGCATTTCAATGATCACTGCCTGGTTTTACTTTTTCTTTTTCAACACCAGAGAGTGACGTTGTGAAGGTTACTAGTGCAAAATGCTTACCTACCTCGATATGGCCTAAAGTTACTTCGATGTAGTCACCATAATTCAAAATGCTGGGATCGAGTTCAAGACTGACCATATGCGAATTGAGAACAGTCTTAGCAGTTGATGTAGGAAAGGTGTAAAACTTTTCAACCTCTTTCCGCAATTGGCTTCTGCAGATACAAACAATTAAGAGAAATGATACAAACAATACACTTTATGTAACATAATAAGCTTCCTATCGTTAATGTAACAATAGAGTACCTGGCAGGGTAACAGGAGTCAATTGCCCCCTCCAAGAAATTAAATGAATAATAAAGTCAAGGGTGTCCAAAAGCAAGTTCTGCTGCCAAATGAATTAATGTGACGTAAATACAATCAGCACGCAAATGAGAGACAAGAAAAAAGAAAGCGTACAACAAAAGATAAGGTATATCCTCTTTCGTTTTCCCCCAAGAGGTCCCCAAAAGCTTTTCTGAAGGTCCATATTTTTGTCCCCCAAAAAGTCCTTGCTACGTTTCCGTGGCGCTGTTTGCTTTGAATAATCAATTAATCATTCTCATCATTAGGCTCAAAAAATACAGACTCTCTGGTAGTTTCGAAGTGTAACGCTATTTACGAAAACGTGCTTGTTATCAAACTAGCAGCTAAGACCAGAACAAAGTAGTCAAATTTTCTCAGTACACCAAGGTGCGAATGCTCTATTATTTGTTGTTTTAAACATACTTCTTATAAGGTGGTATTAATTGCAGGGTAGGATCTTGCCTTAATATAATCAATAACACTGAGAACCAAACTAATGTAATTAGTGAAAGGTTTCATGACACTTCCATGTATGCATAAAATAATAACCTTCCAGGAAATACTCTAGCTTCAAAAGGAAACAAAATTATTGAACTATTTACACAACTGATTCCAAAAACATCAACTACAGCATACGTAAGAGTTGCTAACATTCTGCATACCAACATGGGTCTAAATTTCTCTCGGTTTAAGCCATAGCAGGAAACAAATGATCACACGTATTTATATTTAAAATTCTCCTACTGTTTTTAATCGTTTATAGACTACCTACTTTAGATCGAGACAGCGATTTCTTCTACGACTGCGTCACAATTTATGGAAACACAATTGCAATCTCTCAGTGCAGCCCCCTGATAAGCAGTGGGGCCTTTCCCCGGGGTCCTTTCTTTCCAAAAGGGAAAGGGGTTTCCCCGGGGGATCGTCATTGAGATTGCTGTAGGCTTGATATATTTTCGATTTACAGCATGCATTTAAAACCTTTATAATTAAGAGTAATAAGATAAGAGCCGCTACAGCCGCTACAGCCGCTATTCGATATACACAATTGCTTACAGTGGATCCTGTGTGAGATGCCCTTTGAAAATCGAACAACAACAATGACAAGGGGGAGAAAAGTTCGAAAGTTCGAAAAGTTCGAAAGTTCGAAAAGTTCGAAAGTGAGTTAAACTACAATTTAATTTACATATATCGGAAGTTTGTCAAAGGTTATGTCGATGGAGAATTCTGAAACCTTGGGAAAACGGTTTCCCAAATTCGTTACTAAAGCTTGTTAAACTGATGCACGTGGTCAGAGATAGGGTTCTGTGATCATGAACTACATCAAAGGCTTCAAATTAAGCATCGTATGAACAATGAAACGAGATGGCAATTGCCAAGACAAACTCGTGTGCGTACTCAAACAAAGCTGATTCATAAAACTTGGCTTGTTTGAAGCACGAGACACCTGTAACACTGTTAAAAGGAACTCATTCAACAATAGGAGAGGGCATTTTAATGATAGATTTAAGAATAGCACCGAGCCTGCAGATAAGAGGAATTTAAGTTTAAATTGGACAGCATCTTGAGAAAGGAAGCACATGGAATTGTTTATAGTGTACTTTCAGTCGCAATAATAATGCTAAAAGTTACTTGTATTGCTCAAAAATTTATTGGATATCAAGTTAAAGGGATAAATTGGTCATTTTTTGAAGAACAAATGTTCATGACATTGAATTTTAGGAGAAAATATATTCTTGAGTTTGTAATAAATGCAATTTTTTGCATCAAAATGTTAAAATCATGAAATGGCTAATTTTTAACTATCAGCAAGGATGATAAGTATTATTAATCAACAGTTATTGTGAGTCTAAATAGAATCAGTCCGAAAAAGTCCATAACTGCGCTATTTACAAGCAAATCCTCATCTTACAAAACTTTCAGTTGGTAATACTTCAAGATTTGTGGCAAAATCCTCGCTATACACTCGAATAAATGGACTAAAACCTGCCACTTTATTTTTGTGATGTACAATTGCTTTAATGCTATTTGGAAAATCAATTATTTTCAGCTCAGTTTATTTGTGAAATCATTTATTCAATTCAAATCCTTATTAGTAACATGTTTGTTTATTTAGTTTGTTTGTTTAGAGATGTAATACTCTTTCAACTTCTGTGTAATCAGGAAGCTGTTCCGTTTTCTTCACCCTTTCCTCACTTATTTCTCTTTTAGTCCGCACTCATCCATGGTTCCCATTTCTCTCTATCTCCTACATCTTCCTTGAAGTCTTTGTTTCATTACAACCCCCCTCCAGGATAGTTTATTGACAGCGGTGATTTGCAACGGGGGTCCAGAGAACCCTTAAGGGGTATTTGGGACTTGAAAGGGGGTAAAATTGAGGCAAAGGACACTAGGGGGGTTCAGCAGCTAATTTGTTGCCAAGAAATATTTTTCAATGGGAAAGAAAACACTGAAAAAAGATAGAAAAGAGGGAAAGAGAATTCGATGTCATCCCTTAATTGTTATAATAAAAAGAATAAATTTTCGTTATATCTCAGCCCCATACTTTGGATTCAGTGATGCCATGCCAGTATTGATTAACAACTTATCATATCCAACTCATAAAAAGTCCCTTCTTTATATGAAAATATCTCCAAACTTGTTGAAAACCCAAAATGTGACTTATTTTCTTACTTTGTTGTCCTGTATGTTTGTATTTCGCCTTTAGGAGTTAGTTCTCTGTAGATGACCCAGACATACGATGTAATTCCTATCAAAAGAGATGTGTTTTGCTAAATATTTAAGAAATGTTATAGAAAAGCTTCCACACACTTGATTATTTACTAATATTGGTAGTCAACAGTCGGTTTCTCTCTGGCTTTCATTAAGCTCTAATAAACTGCCGTGTAAACAATAGATCAGATGATCAGAGAAGAATTACCAAAGTATTTCTGATCAAATCAAGATTGCCGATACTGAGAGAGTAGCATGATATCTTCTAAGCCCTAGAAATTGATTTAGTATATATAAATTTAAGTCTACGGCAGCTTTCACATCGAAGTAGTAGGTCGCAAGTGACACCTCACATATGCCACGTAACAAAGGCCACTAGCGTAGGTGACTTCACACCAAAGTGTCAAATGCTGTGACACTCTTATAAAACTTTCCCTGTCCAGTAGACGGTGTCCCTGTCGAACGACGAGGACGATGAAATGGCCCTAATGGTTATAGAGTTGAAGGGAATAATTTACGATGAGGTTGTGAGTACATCCCGTATCTAACGGGAAATATCGAATTGTAACAAGTGAAATGCCAAGCGGAAAACGCAATCTGCTTATAAAAATTATAACCAGGCTAAGTATCTTTAACGAAAGAAACATATTGATATATTTTTCCTTTTATTAAAAACTAAACTAACGCTTCGTCAAACAGAACTGTTGACATCTTCAGAGTAAGTAAATGTCGACCTGGAAAGGGCTTTTATATTCTGAATTTTCCATAAGGGTTATAATCTGCACCGAAAAGATACCCTTGTCAGTTGGTAGCCTTTGTAAAGTCTTTATTACAGAGACAGGATAGAAACTACCATAGATGCATGAGCGTTGAAGAACGATCAATACTCTCTTTAAGGTAGAAAATAGTAATACTTCATAGATCCTCGAATTAAGAAAATGTATTAATAGCTATGTTTGCTCGGATGTTACTACGTCATTGCATTATTCTGCAGTCTTTTATGATTTACAGTGGCTGAGACCATTTGAAAGATGAGCGATATTTGGGGAGCACACCTAAACTGATTACAAAACAGATATCGACGGAGTAAATAATATAATATAATCTATGTAACCAGAAACTGCAAATCTTAAGGCTTGATTCATAAAAGAATGTTTATTGACAAAAATCAGAAAATTGTTCTCAGTTCGATTGTCCAACTAGAGTATTTTTAATTTTAGATAACCTTGAGAAAGTAGATAACCTATGGCCTAACAAAACACGCTGAACGTGCCCGTGGTTCCTCGAGAGTGTTGACAGCTCAGTGCCCTTCTAAACAAACAGAACCAGGCTAAGTGAGCATTTAGTCCCATCCTCACATGCAAAGCTGATCATGTGATCTGAACAAATACTATCCAGATTGGTCGAGAAGCAAGTGTGCGACGTGGCATGTTTTTGAAAATTGATCTGTTTCTCGAGTCACAGAGGTGGCACGCCGCATTTGCCACGTGGCATGCCACTTCGGTGCGAAAGGTGTCTTACTTTTGTATAGGTTTGTTTCTACGTGGCATGCCACTGGCCACCCTTCACTCTGGTTTGAAAGCTTCCTATTATACCTCAACGAGGAGGAGCATAATAGGCTGGCCGCTTTATGACTGTATTGATATCTCATGGACAACATGACCAATCTTTTTTAAACTGTCTGATTTTTACTCAGAAATGTTTTGAAAATAAATTTTCTGAATTATATGCTGGCAGTGGCGTCGTATATACCCCCTACGTATTGCCACCCGTAAACAAAAACATCTACGGAAAGCAGTAGCTAGTGGAAACTTGTTCAGGGGCTATAAATCATATGCAATGCAATTTAAATAGGCATCGTTTTTTCTCTACTATTTTGCAAACATAGAATTTTTGCCTACTTTAAGATTTGAGCGTCTTCGATATTCTAAGGATGATTTTCTTAAGGGGTGATAAATTGGGGTCAGTTTCAGGCGGTGCTGACGTCGTGGCCTCTAACCCCATGAACAGAAATCTTTCCTAGAATTAAAGGATTAAGTAACTATTCTATTAAGTTTTGTACTTAAGTCACAAGTATTCGCAAGGCTGCTAGTATTGATAATCAATAATAATAATAATAATAATAATAATAATAATAAAATTATCAATATCTACCAGGATGCTTGGAAGGCCTCCCTTCCTTGCTTGTAAGGTTTATCACATGAATGGGAAAATTTCCAGTGCCTTATGTCCCATCTCTAATTTCATCCATATATAGATATAATTAAATGAGTCATAATTTAGTACGAAACTTAGTAATATTACTGGTATTACCTTCGGTTAATTCAACCCTCGAGATACTGATCCTGTCTTTGAATGCATCCCATGCATTGGCATCACGATCAAGGAAGCTTGGAATGATACTGCGATCTGTTAACACTGACTTTCTTTTATTGATGTAGCCAACACCAACCACTGAAAAATAGTTGAATGAGGAGATGATATCAGATACACTTTTTTTTAGCAAGAACATTGAGGCACAGATTATCAAAACATTAAGAACAATTTAAGAACAACACCAGTCGGGGTGAAAACTCATAAAACACTATTTGTTGTGCAGTTGTTTACAACCAAATTAGTTCATCACCATCAATGTCTTCGACTCTTATGTAGTCTAATGAACCGTCACTAAATGAAATAATGTACTCTCCGAGTTTGTTGTTATAGTACATGATTTTCCCCTCAAACCAACCATTGTCATACAGACGCCTAAATCGTTTGCCTACAATAGGCACTTCCAATGACTGATCATTAACCTTGTCTTCCATCTCAGTTGGGTCACCTGGCTCAGTCAGTTTGCAGCAGCTGTCGTAAGAACAATATAATAACAAATGAGCATGTTTGCAACGGAAAAAATAAGAACACTGAGCCTCAGCTCAAAGTATCTGGTTGTATACCCAACTAGTCTTTGATGACAAGATGAAAGACTCCTCTCTTTCTCTTGACGCCGTAATTAGTCTTGGTTGCTCCATTAGTGGACACTGTGTACAGTGTTATCCAATTTGACAGGCAGCCCTCCTATACAATAGCAATACCAACCTAAACATATCACTTCCACTCAATTTAAAGCATTGTTTTTGCATTTTAAGAGACGCTTTTTCGGCCTTTAATGAAGCAACTTTCTCTGAAATGCAGAATACGCGGGGATGGCTATGCTGAGTAAGCTAACTACCCTTTGCTGTTCAGTATGATCATAGTAAAATTCGCTGTTGCCAACTTTGTATTAAGAAAATAAAGAAAAATGTCTTCACGGTGATGGGGCTGCTGATCCTGGTGTGAAGGAGGGTAAGGAGAGTCGTGTGGGTTACCCCAGCGAGGTCAGTAGAGTCGCAGCCACAAACCCTTTTCTGTACATTCTAAGCACTCTAGATGACCACTCCTGGTAGCTCACACACATGTGCAAGCTATTTACTAACAAGAGTGGCAGATCTACATCAGTGTCAGGAGCCCCTGGAGAATGAAACCTGCTGTTTTGTGTAACCACTTCATCGTAAGTGGTCATTTAAGGACAAGAGATACTCTGATGATACTACGAAGCAGTGAATCTTCCAATAGCAAAGTGTACCTTCAGACTGCCAATAATAGACATATCAAATTATCAAATCAAGTGAATTAAGTGGTTAATTAAGTGGTTATTTAAAAGGTTAATTAAGGAGTTATTTAGGTGGTGATTTAAATGGTTATTAAAGTGATCAATTAAGTTGTTAACTAAGTGGTTAACTAAGTAGCTATTTAAGTGCTTAATCAAGTCGTCATTTGAGTGGTTCTTTAAGTGGTTATCTAAGTGATTTTTAAGTGGTTAATTAAGTGGTTAATTCTCTCTCATGACTGTTTTCTCAGTTTAATGTTGCTAATATACTAAGTACGCGATATTTACATTTATTTATAAACTTTCAATCAACATTCTTTACAACATTGATAAAAATGAACACTCTAAAAAAATCATACTTACAAAATTTTGGAGTAGGGTATGATTTGTAAACAGTCGACAGCACATCGACTGGTTTGCGTTTGGTGAATTCCGTTGATAAGGCGCTGGCATACGTAATAATTCGATATGCCATGGCGTAGATTTCTTCAACTTTTCTCTGCAGAAAAAGGAAAATTGTCAGTTTCGGAGCACAAAGGAGATTGTTACATGCGTCAAGGCTCTTTTTACAGAAAAAAAGGTTATCACACTTTGATTTCTCTTATCAAGATGTCTGCGTTAAAGTTTCAGGATTTCACCTGAATAGGGCTATTTTCAAATCAAGTCAAGTCAAGTCACTCCCGTAGTCCTAGGAACGTTGGGGTACTTTTATGAGTTCACAATTTTCCTCCATCTATCCCGATCCTCCGCCAGTCTAATGCATTCCACACTAGTTCTTCCTGACTACCTCTTCACATCGTCAAGCTAGTTCATTCTTGACCTTCCTTGTCTTCTCATGCCGTCGACGGTCCCGTGCATGATGGTATTTTTTTATGAAGCGCCGAAGTCGCAAGAGTTTGTTTTATTGAAAATCAACCTGTTTTCTACACTCAAAGTCTGATATACCTTCTTTCTTACCCACAATGAACAGCCTTATTTCTAACAAAAATACATTAGATTCATAGCATAAAAATTTAAGAATCAACTAGAGAATTATTTGAGGATCAAAACGTTTATTTGTTAAGAATCACGTGGCTCATAAAAATGAAGACCAACAGTTAGCGTCTTGCGTTCAAGGGTAAGGCTTCCCTTCTAGTTGTGCTTAAGATGAGGGCACAATTTTCAGTAGCAAAATTAGGGCAGGGGAGGCCTCCCCTCCCTCCCCCCTCTAGTTGCACTCCTGATTAGTTATATTGATGCAACGGAATTAATTAAAGTAGGATAAAATTTTTGTAACTGTTCTACTTTCTTAGCTCAATACTTGGTGAGGAACAGACATAATTAAGCCAGCGAAGTAAGAATAACTTACCGGATTATTGCAGCTCATGTAGCGACTGAATTCTCCAAATGTGGCCTAAAGGGAAAACAGAATAATAATCAGAAGTGAATATTTTATGCTTACGTTGAGAGAAAAAATATACAAACTTGATTATATTTATACCAAACCAAGAGATCACCATAATTACCTACATAGACATAGAAAACACACATGAATGTTAACAGCATATAGCTAGGCTCTATGTATCAGACATAAAGTTCTGAAAAGCAGGAATATGATAAAAGTAACTTATTAGGAACTTCATACAAAGAGGATATTCACTAGAAGAAGTACAAAACTAGGTCAGATGAGCTACTGATACATTGCAAGAGAATGCTTTAAAACCCACAATTAGAAACAAAATAGTAAAAGAATACCAACAATCATCACATACAACAACTGGAGCACCTATATATAGCTGAAATCCTCAAAAGACAGTGGAACATTTTCAAAATCGCCTGTTACCTCAGCACCCTTTGTAAATATCCACCAATCATAGCTTATAATATGTAGCAACTACATTAGCAATGATCAAGTTGTTAAAAAATCAAGCAAGCTCACAGGGGGCAGATGCTCCCAATGCTATACTAAGGACAGAAATCTATGTTGTCAACAAGTTAAGGACACTAATTATTTCCATAGCAACATAAGAAATCAATCATTTAACAGATTCCATAACATTAATGTTAAGAATCATCATTTAATATATCTGATGGAATGCACTGCTTCCAATAAACAATATGTCGGTAAGGCCGAAACCCAATCAATAGAAGTGTGGATAATCAAAGAAAAGACTTCACTAAACATCATTCTATATCAGCTGCAAAACATTTCCAGAAACCCAACCGTAATTTTAACTTGCACGAGAGATTTACTGCAAACAAATAAGTGCAATACATTCCAGCCGATAAAGAAGTGGCTAGATCTTGTCTTTGAAAGATAGAGGACTTCTGGATAAAGAAACTTAGAATCCTTACACCGCAGGACCTTAACCAAAACCTCAATTACCCTTACAAGGCATGAACATGGAGAGGCAACATTACATTTTGAACAAACCTCATTCTAACACTTTTCTAGAGTTAAACCCCTTGGGCTTCAAACAGTCTAACTTCCATACAAGCAATGAACAGCAATCTGATACAGTATCAGAAAACCAAAACACACAAGTTTCAGTCTTGCATGATGCTGCTGATTTGTCCTATAGCATGGCCAGGGTACTCCATGGAGATATTCTGGCACCGTTCAATTTCAGTATATGCCTGGATTATGTACTACACACATCAATTAATATTACAAATGAGCTGGGATTCACACTGCAGAAACAGGAGCCCCAGATACCCATCAGTCAATATCACTGATGTTGATTATGCTGATGAGAGAGCTTTACTGTCAGACACAATTACGGGAACAACAAAATCACTACACACATTGGAAATCTGACATGCCAGAAAAAATAAAGAAAAATTTCTTTCATGCAGCTGTAGAACCTGTCTTATTTTATCTCTCATCTTAATAGAAAAATTAGAAAGTATGCTAGATGGAGATTACACTCGCATGCTTTGTGCCCTCCTCAACTTGTCATGGTGGGACGACCCAACAAGAGAACAACTCTACAGAAATTTACCACACATTTTCAACGGTTATTAGAGAAAGAAGACTGAGGTTTGCAGGACATAGCTGGAGAAGCAAGGATGAACTGATAAACAACATACTTCTTTGGAAACCATCCTATGGAGAAAACAAAGTTGGGTGCCCAGCCAAAACATACATTGATCAACTTATTGTAGATGCAGAATGTCAGGTTCACGAATAATCTACCAACAGCAAATGGAAAACAGAGAAATATGGCATCAGAAAGTCAAGCGAATCCAAGCAAGCTTGACACATAGATAAATAGATGACCAGCAATACTTGACCATATATTTAGAGTCACCATAGCTGTTCTTCTTTCTTGTTTTTGAAGGGCTGGAGTTCATGGGATCAAGGATAAGTGTATCATATGGCAGGTGAGCTTTTTGATTGCAATTCAAGATCATGTTATATTGACTTTTTTTTGACATTAATTTATTTTCAACAGAAAGGGCATTTGTAATTATGTTTCATAACCTCTTAAGCAATATGCTGTCAAACCAAAGCTTTATGTATTATTTGTAATATTTAAATCAAGACACTTTGTTTTTACTACATGCTGCTATTCCAGATGAAAGAATCACATTCAGAAACCTCTCTGTGAGTAAGAACCAGTTTTTAATGCTCTTGTATTTATTTCATTTAAGGCTTACATTATCTAGGCTAGTCTGTGTATTTATTTATGTATGTATAAGTTGCATATCTAGGTAAGGCAGCAGTCATACTTTGTTGCACTTATGTCAAGTCTATGATTCTCTCTGAAATTTATCTAAAACATGTCCAATTGCCCCAGGCAATGCAGTTTATAAGTCAAAGTGGTCCATATAGATTTGACCACTCACATCATGAAACCTGCTGAGCAAGTGTGTTTACTCTTCTTATTCCCTATGCAAGACCTGTGGTTTCAAGGGTACTGCATTATTTTTGACATAAATTACAGAGGGTTTTATTGAAAATACAGTGTATACTGTGTAATCTCCAGAGCTATGAATTAAAATAACTTACCCAAAGTTTTGAGACAAATGTTTGGAATATTATAGTGCTAAACCCTGCTTTGATAAAATTATTATATATAGAAACAATTGCATACAAATCAAGGCAGGCTTGACCACGTTGGTCACAGAATAGTTTACTTTTTTCAAATAGGTAAAGAACAGCTTAGCGTAGGCACGTGTAAGTGTTTAGTAGCTTTGCATGGCACTCATCATTGTCGTGAGTGATGGGTATGCTTTCAGGCCAGTTGCACAATATGCCTGTAAGTAAGCTCTTGAAGATTCACGCTTAACCTTGGCTTTGATTGTGGTGAAGTCAGATGACATGGCTTGGTCATAAATGATGGCTATCAACTTGTATATATATGGTTATCATTGGAAGTGCCATTAACTATTAACATTTAAAAAGTTTACCATTAAAGATGTTTAACACATACCATTTGGTGTATGTTTGTTCATTTGAAATTTAGAAATATGAACATATATAAGTGTACATATAGATGCAATAAAAAGATAAAAAGAATTTTTTTAGCTGATTCATGCTATTGTTGAATACTTCAAAAAGAGTCCCATGAGAATGTATGTAACCCAAAGGTATGTAGGCAATAAACATGATAAGGAGAGCTGAGTAATGCTACAAATTGCAGATAGAGTACTGTTGTACTACCAGTGATAATGTGATGACATGTTTTCTGTTGATTTTTTTCCTAGGCCAGAAAATGGTTCCAAATATAAGGAGGTAAATGCTAATTGGATGTGCACTTGTACTGTTTAGTTAATGTATATGTATTTTTGCTTCCAGAGGGTATTCTTTGTCTCACATTTGAATTTTCTAATGAAAGCGGCCTTTTTATTAAGAAGACTGTTGGATAATTAAAACCCAATTGCTGTATATTACTTGGTTTTTTGGTCATGTACATGGGCACTGCCCGACACCCTATAAGAGGGTAGTGTAAGCATAAAATGGCATCTGGTCCTGTCCTCCTGAAATGTCCTAAGTTCATTCATAATATGTTCTTCATCTGCCATTTCCTATTTGTCGGGTCACTTTAAGGCCTGCTCGCTACTGCATGTTGTACCCAACCTTCACGTGCCTTAGACAACAGACCAACCAACCTTAACCAAAGCAAGAAAGTACTCTGCTGTAGTACAGTGCTTGATATGCAAGCTAATGCGAATGTACGTGATAACCCCTACAAATTTCCCTATGGAAGAAGTTGGTAGCGAGAAGAAAACAGTAGGAAAAGATACTTGCCCACCATAGGAAGATATCCCCAAATCTTCTATATAAGATATTCCAAAAGAAATGTATTAGCAACAGGATATCCCCAGAATAAAAGTCCCTTCATCGGTAGTTAAATTTTTTTTATCTTAGTTCAACATCCCTGCCCCCACCCCCCCTCCCAATTTTATTTTCAGCACTAACAGTTTGCTTTCACTAATTAATATTCTATTAGTACTATAAGGCACAAGCAACATTCTAATGAGAAATGGGTCTTTTCTTTATCTGGTTTGCATTATTGTCATCGTTATTCATGATTTGTTACCTTGTTCTACCCTACTTGGCACTGTAAAGTATCATACTAGTACTAAAACCCACTTGTCATTGGACTTAATTCTTAAATAAACAGAATTATAAGACGTTTTGCGGTTAGTTCTTCCTTAGGTTAATTCATGGTCATGTACACTGCTTTTTTAGAATTACAACAGAGATCGAAGTTACAAGGGAAGAAAAAATAGGAGAGGGTATCATAACGAGCCCATGCAATCTTCAATGCCAATTGAACAATATCCTTGCAGGTAAGCACTTGTAGAGAAATACCATGTCCATGGTTGACCATCACAATTGCTATCAAATGCATGGTATCAGACCCTTTACATCATCATCATCATCATCATCATCATCATCGTCATCAACATCATCATCATCATCATCATTATCATCATTATCATCATGATCATGGTTGTTCAAAACGCCCATTTTCCATGCTAGCATGGCTTGGACAGGAGTTTTTTGATAGCAACTTTCCAAGCAGCAAAGCAAGGGTTTCTCCAGTTTTAATATGCTTAAGCCCTCCGCTGTGTTATGCTCCCACCTTTTGCGCCTCCAGTCTACAAAGATGTTCCTCTTTCATAGCCCAGGTTTCACTGCCACAGAACATCACACGTCTCACACAGGCAACATACAATTTACCTTTCATTCTATGGAAGAAATTGCAGGAGGACAAAAGGGGAAACGGTTCTCTAAACCTTTTCCATCCACATTTAACTCGCATCACTGAGCTTGCTTCTGCACCACAACCTGCACTAAGCATATCACCAAGGTAACAGAGCTGATCCACAACTTCCTAATCATCGTTACCAAGAGTAACTTTCCGACACGCACTGACTTCTTGTGGCTGTATGCAATTTCTACAAGTTCGTGGACATACAGGAGCTCCCAAGGCAGGCCACTTCTCTACTCTCTCGATAGGCTTCAAGGGCCATGTTGAAAAGCAGGGGACTCAGAACCGGACCCTGATAGACACCCTATTTCACATCAAACTTTTGCCAATTTGTATTATTGACTCTAACTGTGCTGCTGCTCTTCTTGTACGTTGCCATTACGGTGTTGGTCAGTCAATCGTCTATACCACATTTTCTCATAGCTCACTGGAAACTACACGTTCAACTCGATCAAAACCTTTCTCCTTTCTCCAAGTCCACAAAGGTGAAATAAAGATTCTTCTGCCTTCCCAAGTACTCCTCCTGCAATTTCCTTCCGATGAAGATTTAGAAGGGAGTCCTGAGTTCAACAAACGAACTGTTAACAGAGCTTGAAGATACAAGGGAGAGATGGAGAAGACACATTGAACGACTCTATGCAAAAAGGGGAAAACCAGAAAGTATCAAATTTGAGAAAGAGGTAGAAGTCGACAGAAACAAAATAGGATCGCCCATTCTTATGGCTGAAGTAGAGTCAGCAATTCAACAGCTGAAGAATTGTAAAGCTGCAGGAACAGACGATATGCGCGCAGAATACCTTAAGAAACTAGTTCCAATAGCAACGAAGATGCTTACTGAATTGTACCTGAAGATCTAAATCATGGACGAATGGCCACGTGATTTTTCTCCAAAGAGTATTTCTGCCACTAGAAAAAATAAAGAACACTCAGAAATGCAAGGAACACAAAACAATCACACTCCTTGTCTATGCCTCAAAAATAATCCTGCAAATTTTGATGATTCTATGTAAAGCAGGATATTACATTTGTTTGGACCTGTTTGGTTTCTGTTGAGGAAGAGAAACAAGGGAAGCAATAGCCACGTTAAAACTGCTAGGGAAAGAAGTATTGAATACAGTAGGGATGTCTATTATGTTTCCTATGTTATTAGAAGGTTTTCGACAGGGAAAGATGGTAGAAACTGTTTGCAATTCTGGAGATGATTGGTATTGATTGGCGAAATCGAAGACTGATTGCAAATTTGTACACGAACCAAGAAGCAACGATGAGAACTGCAGGTGGTGAATCAGAGCCAGCGAAGATAGAAAGAGGGATGAGACATGGATGCCCTCTCTCACCTGTTTTGTTTAGCATAAATATTGAAGAACTGGTAAAAGAGGCTCTAGAAAAGGTGCAGACTGGAATTAAAGTACGTGGGGTAACTTTGAGGGCAGTGAGGTATGTAGATGATTAGGCTAAGGTCGACAAAACTGAAGAGGGATTGCAACAAATGATGAATGAACTTATTGAAGTGCGTATGAGGTATGGAATGCAATATATTTGAAAAAGACCAAAGTAATGAAAATCAAAAGATCAAGAACACGAGTGCAAAAGGAGAGAACTGTTGACAAAAGGCTTGCGAATGTCACTTAAGAAACGTATTGTTAAAACAGTAGTGTGGAATTTGGAGTGTGTTGCTATATGCTGCTGAGACGTGGACACTGAGGGAAGAAGATGAAAGGAGACTTGAAGCATGTGTAATGTGGTTGTGGCGAAGAATGCTTAAGTTAAACTGGACGGACACAAACTCAAATAGAGAAATCTTACGAAAAGATGGCGAAGGCGGTTGCATTCCGTCAACAATACGTAAGCGACAGAGTGGATGGATGGCGCACAATATGGGACAGAACACGTTTGCTGAGACTGGTAGTAGAAGGGACATTCGAAGGAGGGAGACCTAGAGGAAGACAAAGACTTGGACTCGTGTCTTCAATTACTAAAGGATCTTATGCGAAGTTAAAAGAAAAATCATTGAAGCAGGAAGTCTAAATGAGACGAAACCTGCCAACTGGCAGAACATCAAAGAAGAAGAAGGTTGCATCTCTAGTTTCTTTATCAGGCATAAATCCAAACGGCATGGCATCAATATCAACTACTCTTCTTGTTTCTTACTCAATGATTCTTTCAAATATCTCCATTGCGTGTTCCATTAATTTCAACCCTCTGTAGTTACGTGTTTCAGTTGCTACACTGTTAACATAAAAAGCCACATGCAAATTATCTTCCATGCCAAATTGGAGGGGGGATAGAAACCTGGACATAAATTGCCAGGGAAAAGATCGCTTTTATGACATATGGAGTTTAAACTGTTTTGCCCCCCATAAAATGTTAAATATAAATACACTCATTAATGAAAAAGCTGCTATTAGAAGAATTTTGAAATGAACTTTATCTGGTGTTATTCCATGTCTTTTACACGTAATACCCGTTACACTTATAGTCTCTGTTCTTATGATTTACTCAGATGTCATTTCATTCCATTTCTTGTCCTATCACTTGAGGTTAAGACCTAGAGCAGTTGCTCTGAGAAGGTTTATTTCCTGGGGCTACACATTCAGCATGGGATTAATTTGAATGGCTTAAAAGTCGCTTTAAATATATGGTTTCTTTAACGGTTCCACTTGTCCTTCCCTTATCTGGGTAGCAAGTGAGCCCCTAATGTCTGCTTGAACACGCCTTAGTATTGTAGGACAAGCGTAATATGTTGCAAACAACTGATATATATATATTGCCTCATGAGTGAGTACTCCTTCCATTATACAATATGCCATAATTGAGGTCAAGGTTTGTTTTCGGTGGCATTAAAGTTTCAAAACTCAGAAAAGTATTTGAATAGTTGCCCTTTTTACTGTTTCCCTATAAGTCAAACTTGTTATATAGAAATGTTTGGTGAAAAATATTCGGTTTCGAGAAGAACACTAGAGAAATAGAAAATATGTCACCACTAGAGATCGAACCCGTGATCCACGCTTTCGCAGCGTGCGCTCAACCAACTGAGCTAGGTGACCTCCGATGTTAACATACGTTATTTCTCTGTAAAATATTCATTTAGTATTTGTTCTCTGTCCGATAAACAATTGGCGCATGGAGCAAAGGGTGTCAGGCCAGTGTCTTCTGAAATTGTAGGTGATATCTGATCTATTTTAAATGTGAACGTGAACGTCTTTGAATACTATGACCTGCTGAAGAAATATACATTATACTTGGTTTGATAGTGATCAAAAACTGGCTGGTCTGTTTTGTGAAAATTTACCAGTAGTTTATTGAATAGAAGGTGGCTTTATTCATGTTGTGTAGCCAAGCAACTGATTGTTTGCATCCTGTTGCAAAAATGTGTATTTTTGCGATTCCCACGCTATAGAAAAATTGCAAAAATCTGAAACAAGACATAGTTTCGTTGCCACAAACTAAAGGCAGGCATTTTTGCGTTGCGTCACGTCTTACATTTAGTGCATGCCACATGTAAGGTTATAGTGCCTGTATCTATAAGGCCCAGCTCCGATTCGCTTCTTAGTATCTTTACCAAACAGCTTTTACTCAAAGGTTTGGGGGTGTCACTGGAGAACTAACGAAACTTGCCACTTATACCGTCCCATTCACCTGTCGTGCAGCGATTTGGTTTTATATCTTGTTACATTTATGCTCCTGATATCTCGAAATGAATACCTATTGGTATCTTGTGTGCATGCTTGGGTCGCCTCATAGAGTATAGCAGCAAATTGATATCGGCCACCAACAAAAAATATGTAGTAAAATTTTAGCATTCTGAACTTTCTGAAGGACATCAAAATTCGATACTGTTTCTCTTTTAAAAGTCTTTTGTTTCACCTCTTGTGTCAAAAAGACACGAGTGCCTCTTCGATGTATCGATAAACCTTCTCCCCACGCTGCTGTCCAATGCCATTGTAAGTGAAAACGCATCCTACTGTTTCCTTTGCTTTATTATTTCAACGCGTCACGGGGCAGCCAATTTGGATTTTGCAACGATGACCAATATGTCACCACCGGGGATCGAACCCGTGACCCACGCTTTGGCGGCGTGCGCTCTACCAACTGGGTGAGACTAGGTGACCTCCGATTTTAACATACTTTTTGTTTCTCTAGTCGCCACATTAGCTCCCAATCATCCACCGGTCGACATCGACATCCAACTCAACGCAATTGGAGACCAGCCTCTCTGCGCCATGTGACTTGACCAAGGAAAAACTGCCATCAGGCCCTTCATCAATCCGAAGCCCATTAAGGTTAGAAAGTATCACCGAGAAGAGAGGATTTGAAATGTTAGTTTTGAAAAGAGCACTAGAGAAATAGAAAATATATATTTAGCATTTAGTATATATAACTAATGTTAAGCTCTAGACTCTCTTCTTATTGGGAGATGATAGTCGTATGTGTCAATCGACACTCAAAAGTAACTTGACAGTACATAATTCGTTTCTTTCTCTCTTTAAGGATACTGATACCAACGCGGATGATAAAAGTCGTCCTTGGTAAAGATGGTAGCACCATTCAGGGAATTGAACAAGCTACAAACACAAAGTAAGTATCGAAGCGTACACAGTGACCCTTCACATTTGCACTCCCACAGGAGATGAAATATGATTAAAATAATTGCGATCGTTGATTTGTGTTTGTGAATTTCTCAACAGGGTTAAGGACGGTAAGGGTATGTGAGAAACATACAATTGAACTATTTTCCCAGAGGTAACAGCCTTCATCGCTTTTCTCTTGCTTACATTGATACACGTTTCTTTTCCAGTTAACACTCGTAGCCAGTTTATACTGCACGTCTACACCCAAAGCACGTATCTGTTTGATCAACTATGTTGATATCCTTTCTTTCAGAAAACAAGCTGATACATTTAACAGTGCTGTCGTCCGTTCGTATTCTAAATACCAGTTCTTTCCTTATTATGTGCCCTTTCCTTATTGTATTCTGTATTTTTCATCGTTTGGCGTCTTCCTATTTGCATTATCCAGGTCAGTATCACTTTTTAAAGGCCCAGCCCTCTCTCACGTCCATTTCCTAATTTTTCTATGTCCCATCTTGTTCTCGCCCCCCTTATTCTCGTCTTCCTTCCTCCTCGTCTTCCTTCCTCCTCCTCCCCCCCCCTCCTTCTCTCCTTCCATCTCTCCTTTTCACTAGGAACCTTATTCCTAAGACTGAAATATGGAGGGTCACTTCACAGGCCATCATTTGAATGAAAATAGCACTTGTAGAGCTGTTTTGATGAAGCAGCTTTCTTCAAAGGCTTTTATTCAAGTCTTAGGGAGCTTACACACCGAAGTGGCACGTCGCAAAGGCTACGTCGCAAAGGCTACGTCGCAAATACCACATCGCAAAGGCCACGTCGCAAATGCCACGTGAAACTGTGCTTTAGACTGAAGTGGCAAATGCCACGTCGCATGTTTATAAAATACCTTCTCAGTACAAAGATGCATTCCTCTGACGAAGACGATGTTATTGTTCTTATGGGTCTGATAGTTGGTGGGAGAAAACGTAAAAGGAAATGGTGGGTATATCTCATATAAGACAGGGATAATTACCGAAAAAACTGTTTCAGCCACAAATCAAATGCAAATCTATCTTCTTGCGCCAAGAATCAGCAGATCTACTTGAGTGGTTGAAAACGATATCCGCCAGAGATATGTCACCACCAAAGTGAAAAGCCTGGCCAAGGCAGCCAGTGGCTTCCAACCTCTCTCTTCAGAGTCTAGGTTTGCGTGCACAGATTTAGTCCCCTGCACTCTGTGCGATTTCGATAGGAACCGTATTGCTAAGCCTGAAACATGGAGGGCTACTTCACAGGCCATCATTTAAATATGTTAGAAAGCTCGGACTAGGCGGCCAGTGGAAACCAACCTTCAGAGTTCACAGAGGTTGTATACGCGACTAAATCGAAAACGTTCGTTAGGCCATAGCGACCTTAGTTACATGGTGGCAAGGAGATGCTGAATACAGCGTTTTGTAATTCCCGTTGTGTTAAAGATGTATTGAAGATGTGTTAAAGATGTGTTAAAGATGTGTAAAGGTTTTAGATACATTAAATGATCTCACAAGTAGATTCGATGGGGTATCCCTTTACATTTGATAAATGTTAACGTGTAGAAACTTTATCAGCATCTCGGAGAAACTGCTGTCCGGGGCATGTCGTTGCCAACCCGTAACTAAGGCCGTTTTAGGTTAGTGTCTAGTCGCTTATGCAGCGACTTACTCCACTATGTCATTTTTGTGTGTAACTACAAAGGGATTGGCTTTGTTGCCTTGTGATGTAATATTTACTCCTGATGTAGGAGAGACAAGAATGGATGCAAGAACCCAGCCTTCTTGACCGCATAACTGCTTCCACTATGTCCAGAGCTGACGAGAGGGCAAAACAGAGAGAGGAAGAGGACAAAAAGAAAAAGGAATCGTCAATTGACCGGGTAGGTAATTATCATTTTAGACGTTTTATGTACATAACAGCACTATATTATGCATAGGAATTTAACAAATTAAGATCACTGGAGGTGATGCAAATCTTTGGAATTTTGTTTGGAGTAAAGAGCCATGACTATAGAAGAGTGAAGTTGTGTACCTGGCAGTAAATAGCCTCGTTGACAGTCCAAGAGGAGTACGACAAGGATGTCTACCCACGCTCTGCTCTAGCTTTGAACTTCTTTGTAGGGATAAAGTTATTATGGTAGAAAGATATGTTCACATTACAGATAGGAATTGTAAGACGCGCAAGCGATAGCCTATTGGGCAACTGTGGCCAAGTAAGAAACACTAACAAACCTAAGGAAACAGAATCGAGAATTGAAGGGACGAGCATACGCTACGCGACGAGACCGTGAAGAATCGTGATCAGTGACTGAACCGGACCAGTGCTTTGGACCGGACGAGCCTAGATAACGTGGCCAGAAGATTGTGTTCTAAAATCTAGCGCACGTATTTGTACAGGTTAGGAATTATTACCTACGGAGGGATGAACTCGGATAAATGAATTGGTTGGTAACCCCGTCAATTAAAAGTATTTGAATAGTTTGTTGACGGTATATATCATCAACACTACCCCAAAAAACGATAGCATCTACATGTGTTTTTGCTTGACAAAGAGCACATAACGTCAGAATGAATCAAAATGTAAACAACACCCAACTGTGGTTGCGCTAGAGCAGTATAGATTAATCTGAAAAGGCCTAGTGAGTAGACAATTTTTTTTGTCTCCAAATGAAAGCTTTTCGTTTATATGCGGACTGACTCCCGAATAACCTGATGACGAAAGTCCTTAAGAAAAAAGAAAACGTAGTATTATGAGCAGGGTTCAAATAACAAAGTTTCGACAGGCATCATTCCAAATTGAAAAGGGTGTATCGAAAACGTTGCGAAAAATATCAGCTTTAAATTTGGACAGGTTATCCATATAAACAAGAAACATACAGCGAATACAAAATATTATCAAACTTCTGATATTCTTTGAATTATGACGTTACATTGGAGTACTCTATTACTATCGTAGGACCACAAGTGCCACAGACGTTTGCAATATAATTGGCTTTCAAGATCTCACCAAAAGGAAATTATTAAGAGACGAACCATATCTCTGGAGGCCAATTCATTCGTTAGCTTTTCGGTCTTTTGGCAAGATCTGATCTGATTGGTTGAGAATGCTTTCCATGATCAGTGAAAGGAGGTCCTTAAGAGTGTTTGAGCGTTCCTAATGGATCACTTTGCTCTGCTTCAGTGCTTGGTTATCCAAAGTTAGGGGTGTCTCCCTTCGATGCTTCAGCTATCCTTTATTGTTAGTTAGCCTGTTTGGTAGTTTTACTATTTATTGAGGGTTGTTTAAATATCAGGCCGACTGCTCTTCAGGGTTCTTTGATGGAGACCCATTTTTAAATTCTTTGCATCTTAAAGAAAGCTTGCTGGCCATGTTTATTCGATACCAAGCTTGGAGAGACAACCAACAGTTTAACGCTAGTTGTAAGAACATAATACTTCGTGTACCCATTGGAAACCCAGGAAGAAGTAGACACCATTAATGTACTTAGATCAGTCATCTGAAAAATATTCGTTCATATCCTTTTTAATGTATTACAGATGGGTCAACATGAAAGAGAATTAAATCCTTATTGGAAAGATGGAGGAAGTGGGCTGCCAACAGACCACCGCAATGAAGGATTGGCTGTCTCAAGTGAAGGTAAGCTCTTTGTGGGCCTTCAGGTACTAAAACATGGAAACATTTATCGGGAGGAATAGTCATTTAATTTGGTGGGCCCATAACCTACTGTCTCTTGTGAACACCATGTGCAAAGGGAAATGAGTCTGTTTATCCATTTACGAACCCGTATATATTTCCACGTACATGCTTTCAGTGCTATTTATGTGTATCCTTTTTCAATAGACCATTGGAAAGCCTTTGTTTAACGCTTGTGTCGACGTCACATTAGTACCCAAACCACAAAGCCCGTCGTAAATTATTGTGATTTTGAGTGTCAACAGCAATATCATCGGTTAAGGTAATAGTACGAGTAAGACTTAATGATCGCAAAGTACTGACCGTGACAGCTAGTTACCGCCAGTGTTAACACAAAAATATTCGTATAGTTCTGATTTCACTTCACATAAGGCGAATGTAAATGAATATAGTTTAATTCGCGAGGTGTAAAAGATTTGTCACAATTGTTATTGTAATGTGTGTTTTTGTGTTGTTTGTTGTTTTTCTCTGTTTGTAGGGTTTTTGTCTAAGATTTTCTTGTTTTTATTTTTGTAAACACAGTTACAAATCCTGCTGTCCCATGTACTTCGCCATGAGAAAACAGCAGGAATATCATTGTAACGTCAGACTACTTATTAAAGATATTAGGGTTTTAAAAATTGTTGTAATTATGAAAAGGTTTATGATCTTTCAGTTTCAAGAATAGGTGACGGCGGAAGTAGCTGGATTCAAAAGGCGTTTGAAAGAGCGAAGCAGCAAGCAAAAGACCAAGGACGAGATGTAGAGGAAATTGTAACAGAAAGGTGGGGAGTAAGTAGATGATCTGGATTCATTATCGTTCTTACGGAATCAAGTTTAGCGTTTTTGTACAGTGCTTTCAACCCGATTTTAATGCAAGAACCCACTTGAAGCTATTACTGCAAGTGCCAGCATCCCTTTTTAGGGTTGATAATAGTTTTGTCAAGCTCCGTACGGTGTCGCACCCTGGATGAACAATTAGGCGTTCCGATTAAGAAGTGTCGAGTACAAAGATTCGGGGTTTTATTTGTTTTACGTATGTTTGCGGCGAGGATTTTGTTCTCCAGCTTCTATTTTCAGTGTATTATGGTTTCGCTTGCCCATCCCATCGCACGTCCGTACGTCCGCACGTCCGCACGCGTACATTCTTAGCTCTGCTACCTACTATGAGACCGTCGGTTTATGGGTCTTCTATTAAAGCCATCGTCGAGAAATCGAGGTCCGATCCTGCGGGACAGGGAAGATATGGCAAACGAAGTATCTAGATAGCCACCTAGCCTTTGAAAATCAATACCAAAGGTCAGGGGTCTGAAACTTGCGGCCCGCGGGCCAAATGTGGCCCCCGGGACGATAATTTGTGGCCCAGTCTTAATGTTAGTGCGTCCCGAAAAATTGATATGAATTAAACTTGTTGTATGGGGAGCTGAGTGAACGAAGGGGTAAAAGACTCTTGAGGGCGGTACATCGGTCGATCTGCCCAGTGCTTTGCTCACTCATTCATTCACTCCTGCAGTCAGCCTGGTGGAGGAGAAGCCATGAAGGTACTGACTTCGCTTGGTGCCCACAGGGATATTTGAGGACATTGGAATGTTTTAATAGCGCTTTTCTTGTGGAAATCCTGATGCGGCCCAGCATCACCCACGCTCTGCCTCCAGCGGCCCCCAGGTTATTTGAGTTTAAGACCCCTACTTCAGGTACAGTGTCAGGGGAATTACCCCTCCCCCGTGATGGATTTATGAAGCTTTTTATAAACTTTAATGTGAAAAGTAGTTTTTGTATGGTTCGTGAGCCTGTCCATCCTCTTTAGTGAAAGCAGTTTTCTTGATGCCAATGAACGTAAGGAATCGCAGAATAATTGTGTATGGCAGGATTTTAATTCCCAATCTCATGTTTTACTTGTAGTCCATGGAAAAACTGAATGCGCTTTTGAATGCAGCAGACAGAGGCAGGTATGGGAGTGCATTCCTACTCTCCCTTTTTTAGTCATGTTCCTCAAGGTGAAACATTCACAAAACCTTCTCTTCTAGTGTTCGTGATATGTCATTAGTGCATCCCTGTTGCACTCCTCTCTAACTCGGAATGATTTTAATTGCTGTTCAAGCTTTCATCAATTTCCTTTTTTATTGTGTGTTGTTACTAATTATAAGCTTGAGGTATTGAGCCACTCCTCACACGCCTTCTGCGTAGAACCAACCTGTCAATAAACTTTACTCTATATCTCTTAGCACGTCTTATGACTTATTTGATTGCCAGTTTTGGTGTTTTTGCTGTTTATTTGGAGTAGTTTCGTTGTCGGGCCCACTGCTCGTCAGGAGTCTGTGACTAATAGACGTTAAAGAGGTGGAGCCGATCTGAGGTCTTCTCACGGACTTTGTCGGTAGCACACATAGACGCGTGCCATATTGCGCCTTCGGGTAAGCGAGCTAGGTGAAAGTAGTAACCAGATCTCCTACTTATTTAGTGTTGTTGCAATTGTAAGATCACGTTTTCTGTTGTTAGAGCGTGTAGAGATTTTTGTTGTAAGGAAATTCATCGTCGTATATGGTTCGATTTGTGTGCAAGTCTTTCAATGGCACAGGTTTTAGATGTATTTCCAACCTTTGCCCGAACCTTTATGAATCTCTGTTTAGTCGATTCAGTTGTTTATAGATAGATCAAACAATACTTCGGTATCAGCTGTT
>JAAAKM020006971.1:7112416-7127785 GCA_010016025.2 Alatinidae sp. Z8VKAUB7J3 | reverse complement strand
TCCGAGTGCTTATCAGGGAGCTGCTCTGAGAGATTGCAAGCTTTCCCGATTAAAAATTGGAAAACTCCCAACATAGTAATGAAATAGATCCTCCCCATTTCTTTGTGTACCGTCATATGACAAATGTGTCTAACAACGCACGGAGGGGGCGGGGATGCTGTAAACATTGTTCTTCGTGCAAGTTAGTTATAGACTGATAAAGATGATGTGAATTACTTGACTTAGTTGCATAACCCTCCGTGGGTCTTTGTACATTCCTTATTGACTAACTCCTTCCAGATGAAACGATCCGTAGCTTTCCTTTGAGCGGTGAGTACAGGGATCCCCAGGTCTTCCCGTACATGATCCACCCAATGCTTTCTGGGCCTTCTGTGTCTCTTTTCTCCCTTTGAAATCTTCTTTGCGTGCGCTTTTGATAAAGTTCCTGCTGTCTCTTCTGTTCACATGTCCGAACCAGTTGAGTCGATAAAATTGGGAATTTTAGAAATAAGCGGTTTAGAGTACTACGGTGAAAACGTCTCAAAATCCATTTTCTATGAATCCTATTTAAAACGCCATCAAAGTAGTAACCGTGCAACTAAATGCCCGTTTACAAAATTTCGCGTTCAAATCTCATTTAAGTGTGAGAAAAGCTTGATTCAATTTGCAAGCTAACACTGTTAATTTTGCTCAGTTCAAAAATTTAAGATGGTTCGACAGTCATCATTCCAACTTTGAAAGGGCGTATCTAGACCGAGTGCAACATATAATGAAACGTTTGGTATTCGTGGAATTGTGACGTCACACTAGGACTCTGTTATCAAGGTTTTGATAAGCACGATTCTAACTTTGAAATGGCGTTTCTTGACAATTGCACAAGATAAAATTCTCAAATTTTGACCATCAATATTAATATGAAGAATGCGGCTATTGTAAAATGCCGTAAGATCCCGAATGTAAGCCCTCCTAAATATCAGCCCCCTCAAATACAAGCCCCCTCTGTAAACTAACCAAAATGTCCTTCCGAATATAAGCCCTAGGCTTACATTTAAGATTTGTGTGTTGGATCTGAAATTGGTAGTGCAAAAGGCAGATATAGTGAATGAACATGGACGGAGTGTATATAGAGCATCTGTATTAACTTTTGATCTTTTGTGAGATTTTACGCATTAAATGTTGTTATTAGTTTCTCTGATAGGACAACGAATGCTGAATTTTTTGGAATACCCAAGTCACCTGTTAACTCAAATGACCCTCGGAATATAAGCCTACCAACTATAATACCCCCGAATATAAGCCATCTAAAAAATGGTTACGATCCTCTATAAGCCCAGGACATATATTCGGGATTTTACGGTATTATCAAACTTGCAATATTCTGTAAACTGTGACGTTACGCTTGCGTACTAACATTTCTTTTAGATCGTCATCGACGAACTTGGATCGAAAAAGATCAGGTCGACAAGGATGGAGGAAAGGAGGGAGTGACACTCAGCGAAGTCAACACGAGAGAAGGTAGGGATTAATTAAAGTATTATTATAGTATATGAAACGCCAAATAAGGTAACTTTATTGACATATGTATTTGACGTCAAAAGAGCATTTGCCGGTGGACGTTTCCCCCTTTTTCTTCGCTTTCCTTTCCTTTCCTTTTTTTCCCTTTAGCTTTCCGTGTTTCATTCTACTTTACAGTCCTTAACTTCTTCTTGAGCCGTTTTTCATTTCTTTACGTTATCTTTATTGTTTATAAAGTTCGTTTTACTTTTGTATGTTTTACTGTACTTTAATTTTAAAGTTGAATCTACTTTTGTCTTCCTTTCTAAACTTTATCGTAGGTAACTTTTTTAAATTTAATTTAGTGTTCTTTTCTTTGCTTTGCTAAACATTTCTTCACCGGCTCTTTCTTTTCTTTACTTTCCTTAATTTTCTCTCGCTTTCCTTTATTTTTCTTACGTTTTCTTTCCATGGTACTACTTTGCTGTACCTAACATCGTTTTCTCTTCTTTTCCTAACTTTACTTTCCTTTACTTTACTTATGTTAACTGTTTAAAAGTTTAATTTTCTGCACTCAGATTTTTCATTACGTTCCTTTTTATTACTTAAGATGGCATTACGTCTTCTTTGAGTGCCTTTGTATCAGCTAAGTTATTGATTGATTTGAACTTTTTGCAGTCGAGCAAGCCCAATAAACAAACCACTGCCAAGCGCTTCTTCCACGTCCACTGAGTCTCATCGAAAGACCGATGACAGATTACCTTCTTATAAGAAAATTGATGACCATGTACCTTCTTCGTCAAATACAAAAACCAAAGCAGAAGAAATACGTCAAGATGACTCATCGGGTTCTTCAGATGAAGAACGGAACAGTAAGGACGACGAAAGCTCTGAAGAAAGTGACGATAATGAAATGCAGATAGTAGAATTCAAGTTACTGTCGACGCAAGAAATGAATAAGCTTGGGGCAAGAATTATGAAGTGTGAAATGATGGGTGATGATGTGAGCCTCTTTTTGTTTTTTTGTACTTAAGTAATATATTTAAGATAGCCAAAAGTTGTTTTAACTACAAATTGTTTCTTTTAAGGAACACAAAGTTAAATTCAATATAAGTATTACTATTAACCTTCTGGATCTTCGCTATTTTTTAATTGCTTGAATTGTAGTTTCTGTTACCTGACGCGGGTCCACATCGCCGTCAAATATTGCTCTATTTTTCAAATTCTTTATAATTTTAAAACCTTGAGTCTTTGTAAATGGCGGTGGGGCAGCTATCATACCTAGATATTTTACGGAAACAATGAAGTTTCAAACTGCGTATAGATTTAGGAAATCTTATACAAATGTTCCCGTACCCGCGTTTACCAATGCCTACAGTTTTTGCCTATATAAACGGAATTACAACCCGCACGTGAAATGTTGTAGACAACGCGTGATCGTAGTAACGAGGGGATAGAATCCATAGCGCTAAAAAAGTTCTTGATCTTAAAAGAGGTAAGCACTAACCGTACATCTAAATCGGTGCAAAAATTTTTTCTCCAGCCGATGAATCTTGCGTTTAGTAAGATAATGTAAAAAAAAGTCCTTTAATATCCTAATGAGTTCCGTTCTACATCAAAGGAAACACTTCAACAAGCTTTTCGTGATAGTGTACCATTTACAACAGGTCGGGAAAGTGTAATATGACAACAACCCTTCTGCATGCCTAAACAATGTTACCTCTATCAGGGGCGTGACCATGCATTTGAAACTAGAGGGGGATAAAAAGCAAACAGGCAAACCTTAACATTCTCTGAAATTGTTAAACTTCATAACATTGAACCGACCCTTATCGATTGAATTTTATAAGATTTAATAAGGGCAATATTATATCAAAGGGGCGAATTACGCTCAAAAAATTAATTTCCAATCAGCAAAGCTATTTGTGAGACAAAGAGGTTTTAAATGCAACAACAGGTTTTAAGGATTTGTTAGGTTAAGGATTTTTGGAGCTTATGGTGTCTACAATGCCCCGTTCACTACTACTTTTGATTGCCGCACGACTTTTAGGCTGGTTGACCGAATTTAAGCAGCATGTACAATTGTTTAAACGCCAAACATCAACTCCTAAAAGGAAACAAACACCTCGGGTTTCAAAGACCAAAAACACCACTAAGCATTGTGACTCTGCCGTAGGCAGCACTTGCCTGTGAACAGATTGTGCCAAAGTGTACACGGACGATTTCTTTCGTATCATAGGAAAGGCTAGGTCTGCATTTCATATGGCCGTTCTGGAGGCAGTCCACATAAAAGCAAGAGAAGCTTTGCTATGCAGGCGAAAGGAATTCGTTTTCTCGCTAGGCCTATTCAATTAACCTTGTAGTAGTGGGAGCTGATTGGTCCAAACGCAGTCCAAATTGTGATTCGCTCCTTCAAAACTATAGTTGGGTATGCTCTTTCACACGTTTCGTTCCGGTCATTCTGACGATTGTACTCTGAGGAGTGTCAGACGAGAAAGCTTTTGAGTACATGTTGTTGCAATTTCATGCAATATACTTTTGATTACAGCTGCCAACCAAGGATATTAATTACGGATTAGGATAATGTCCGCGTTAGGTCTCACATATCTAGCTGTTACCTAGACATACAGAGCAGCACTACATACTTGCTCCTAATGGGCGTAAGACAGGGCGTTGTGTCATAGATTCTCCTTTTCTTTGAAGACAGCTTCGCACTGCGGTGATCTCTGAACAGGTCAGAGGAAAAAATAACCTTGTTGCAGTTTCACAAATGTATACTTTAGAGATACGTTAGATAAAAGTTAAGCATCAACAAATAATAAATAAAACGACAACCACAAGGTTATGTGAATAAGGGTTTCAAGACCTGGTGGACGGTCCAGTGGAAATGGTGATATAAGAGCTTTACCTGTGAGGAACAAACTGATTAGACCCAATTTTCTCTTGCTCGAGCTGGAAAAAATACATATTGAGGTGAGTAGATGTAAATATGCAAAGTGCGGCTGTCTCACTTTTTCCGATGGATGTGCTAAATATGGAGTAGCAGGAGGCTATACAAAAACTCGAAACAGTTTATTCGATGAGATGTTTCTCACTTCAATGCTGTGCGAATCTGAGACCAAGTAGAGTTTGGTCGTAATATGCAAAATTAATGCATTCAAGATTGTTTAGTCACGTACTTGATGTATCAGATACTTTTGAGTGGGCTATCTAGTGAAAATTGGTGTAATATTTTGCTGAAAACATAGGCCTAACTTTAGAAAATTGATTCATTAGGATACAAAAATCAATATTAAAATATCCCTAAAACAGGATTAAGGATACAAAAAATCTATGAACATATCCCTAAATTAGGATTGTTGCTCAAAATATTTTCAAAAATAATTGAAGGGATAATTATGAATTTCAAAGGTGTCATGATATGGACTTATTATTGATGATATAAGCGTATCGTATTCCTGGCGTCCCTTGTACTCCTGGTGACGTCGTAGGTTTCTCCCAGCCGGTTTCAGGTTCTTGCTAAGTTACTAGAGTGAAAGGACGTAGTACAAATGTCATTATCGCTTCCATGTAGAGTAATCAAAGCAAACATTTACAAACCGCTCCGGTCTCTGCTGAATACTTCTACAGGCAATACTATTAAAACTATACTATTGTTGCTAAAAAGGTTTATGTATATGTTTCAAGAAACTCAAAGTTCTCCACATAGTTATCCATTCAGTACATTATTTAATCATTACATACATAATCATCTGGAGAAGCCTTTAGCGGAGGGTGAGCATTTTTCATCTGAGCGTATCAGGAAGGCAGAAGCACTTGCTGCAAGTGGCTTTAGATAATGGAATTTAGGGAATCTGATGCCTCTTGGATCGCATGACTCAAGTCTCCGCGCCTTTGAAGCGCCACACACCAATTATAGTACCGCGTCGTACCAGTAATGTGTAAATAAAAATTAGAATGGGTTTGAAATAAGCCAATTTTAAAGCGTTCCCTGAAGTTGCATTCCACGTACACACGCTATCATAAAAAGGTAACAACCACTCCTCACTAGGGCCTTCCAAGCTGAAATTGCCCAATATCCCCCACACCGTAAAACCACTACTAAGGTGCCGTTGACGCGCAATCGATGTTCTTCTTAAACTTGGTGTGAAAATATAAGAACATGGGGTAAAGAAATAAGGGATGTAACAAAAAAGCAAAACTTTATTGCCGTAAGAATTACAGACAATGAAAACAAGAATAGCGAAAACACTGTGTAGTTAAAATCTTTTTTCGTCTGACACTCCTCAGAGTACTAACGTCAGAATGACCGAAATGAAACGTGCGGAAGAGTATACCTCTTTCAAAATATAGCTCTTTCAAAAATACAGTTGGATAGACTCTTTTGCACTTCTCCTTTCGGTCATTCTGATGTTAGTACTCTAAGGAGTGTGAGGCGAAAGGAATCTTTCAAGTACACTATGTTTTCGCTATTTACTGCAATATTCTTGTTTTTTATAACAAACAAACAATGAAACCAGGAAAGTAGCTCTCTTTCTCTTTTTGCATATTCACAAGATTCCTATCATATCTTAGTTTGAGCTTTAGACAGTTTCTTACTTGAGAGACTGTCGTGTGGTATATCCTGGGAAAGGAGTTTCTGTTTACAAAAAAGGGACAGCCATTATTGTTCTCTGCGCCCTCTGAATCAACCCACTCGTTATGATATCGTGATGCCAAGTTGAATACTCGTGACTCGACGTACAGAAGACCACAAGACTTCTGACCTAAAACAACTAAGTCTTTACAATCCCACTTCTTTCAGTCACAAGTCATTGTTTGTAATTGACGCTTCAAGCAATACAGACCTCGTGACATAGTTTCGTGCTCTGATAGGTTTATACCTGAAGTGCAAATACAGTTTTCCTCAGCGGATTATCGATAACTAGTATTTATTTGCCCAAGGAAGGAGCTAAAATAGATCAACAATTGTGATCACGGAAGGGACCTTACGGATGTACCAAGATAACATCACTTCCACGCAAATAACAAGATTTGTTATCCTGAGTAAATTTTCTTATTCAATTACCTTGTAGAAAACAGTAAATTTATTAGCCTTGACCGCTATCAAAATTTTGAATAAAGCTACAGAGAAGCGTCAGAGTAAAAGTATTTAAAAACAGATTTGAACATTGTTTAAAGGTCAATGTGGGGACGAAAGAAGCAGAATGGAATAGAGCTCTGCATGCACGCACGCGAAGTGAATAGTCTCAGTTCATTGACAGATGATCCAGTAATCAGATTGCTTATAGGCAGAATACTATTTTGGCCTTTAACTTGAAAGCTTTTGTTTATAATGGCAAAGGTGAAATTAGGAGCTGAGAGAGGATAAGAGTAGTAGAGAAACAACTTTTAGCCCTAGTTAACACTTTAACTCAGGATTACATTTGTGAATATTGCGTTGAGTAACGGATTCATTTTGCTAAACGTTTCGCCATACACTGATCACAGCAATCGTATGAAGTAAAGTGAGAAAGCTCTTACGATGAGTCGTATGGAGCAAAAGGCGAAAGCTTTTATTCATCGTAAAAGCTTTCTCACTTCACTCCATACAATTGCTGTGATCACTGTACGTCGAAAACGTTTATCGAAGTGAACCCGTTACTCAACGCAATATTCAATTTTTGTACCACTAACCAACTTTTCGATTAAATTTTTGGTCTTTAGTAAGCATCAACATTTCGGCCCCATGTCTTGGGGAAAATAAGTCAGTTTAATAAGCTATTCCTACAGAAACGTACTCTGCTGGGAAACTATAAAACTAGGTCTCCAGGAGTGTTGAAAATGATATGGCAGTGATATTAATTAGACATGAAAGTTGGCGATAACAGGGCGGCAGGAAATTGGGGGACAGAGGGCTTTGGCCACGCAAATTGTGCAGAACTATGTTTTCGAATTTTTGTTAGAATGTTGAAAAGTAATGTTAAACCACTCTTTTAACCATCGTTATTCTTTGTAAATTATACATTTCAGATATTAACTGTATGAAAAACTAAGTAACAGTTCTTGAATGGCTAAAGGTGTAGAGTTTGTTGTTTTGAAAGTGGTCAAAACCTACCTTACCTTCATTTCATTAAGGGTGTCTTGTTTCTATCTTACTTTAGAAACCCTTTGAACCCTTTAAGTAATATGGTAGTATATTACTTAACTACAAACGCTTTATAATCTTCATTCAAATTATTTGTTTCCCCCCCTTCCCCAATTTCTTTTAAGACTGCTATGGTACTGAGTTTGAAGTTAGCAACACTCCAAATGTGATATTTAGCCTTGCTTTTTTTAGTCACATACAGGAAATATTTCGGGGTATATATTTGCCGGAAGTAGCGATTCAGTCCGGAACAGAGCCGCAAACTTGAGTGAAAGTTTGGAAATGTTAAATTCCAACTTCTTTCTTAATAACTTACTATCCTGGCCATCATTATGCTTCATGTATTGTACATTTGTAATAATTGTTACAGGAAAGAACAAAAGAATGATTCTTGAATGGCTAAAAGTTTTGACTTCACTGTTTTCGAAGTGATCAACACATACCTCGCCTTTATTTCATAAAGGGTTTCTTCTTTCTATCTTACTTTAGAAACCCTTTAGAGAATCTACTATATGCCCCTGCAGTTTATTACTATATTTACTTTAGGAACGCTTTATAAACTTCAATCAAATAATTTGTTTTCCCCCCTTCCCCAATTTCTTTTAAGACTGCTATGGTACTGAGTTTGAAGTTAGCAACACTCCAAATGTGATATTTAGCCTTGCTTTTTTTAGTCACATACAGGAAATATTTCGGGGTATATATTTGCCGGAAGTAGCGATTCAGTCCGGAACAGAGCCGCAAACTTGAGTGAAAGTTTGGAAATGTTAAATTCCAACTTCTTTCTTAATAACTTACTATCCTGGCCATCATTATGCTTCATGTATTGTACATTTGTAATAATTGTTACAGGAAAGAACAAAAGAATGATTCTTGAATGGCTAAAAGTTTTGACTTCACTGTTTTCGAAGTGATCAACACATACCTCGCCTTTATTTCATAAAGGGTTTCTTCTTTCTATCTTACTTTAGAAACCCTTTAGAGAATCTACCATATGCCCCTGTAGTTTATTACTATATTTACTTTAGGAACGCTTTATAAACTTCAATCAAATGATTTGTTTTTTCGACCAAAACTTTGGAAAACTGCTGCGAAACTGTGAAATTCGATTCAAAATCGTAGACTCAATAGTATCATGGGAAAAACATAAAACCTTAACTGCATTCGTGCACTTGTCTCACGTTCAATTACTACCCTCCAAAAACGTACTTCATTTTAAGCCAACGGCACTGCGTTTTGCGTTACCGAAAAGCTTCTTACAACGGGGCAAAACCTGGGTTCGAGAGTTGGGAGATCGTTGATTGTGTATTATACTACATACGGTTATGCTCTGCCGTACTTTCTAGTCTCTTACTACCGTAACTCCTCTAATTATAGACCCGACTATAATTAACTGAGGGAAACAAAAATGGGGGTTTTAAGTTAGAGGGGTCTTAATTACAAGGAGTCTTAATTAAGGGAGTCTTTAATTTCCAGAACCTAGTTTTACAATAAAGAGTATATGGAGTTTCGAGAAAATCTTCGGAAGTACATTTATACTTTGTTTACACCGTAACGTTTTCCTCGCTGAACCGCAGCCGAAACGGAAGCGTCAAATCATGAACATGTTGCTGAAAGAATCTGAAGATTTGAAGCAGCAATACTCCAATTTTGGGACGAAAATCGAGAGTAAAATATTTATTTGACCAAAAGCATATACTTTACCAGAATAAGCCCCTTTGCAAACTTCAAGTGGCTTTCTCTTTCCTGTAACAAAAATTACCCCTTTACTATGGTTACATGTCATATTTTGAGATATTTACCTTTGTCATATAAATATGACACGCTGTAATTAATTCAGGGCACCTAAAGGGGAGTCTATAATTAGAGGGGTCTATAAATACTTGACATGGCACAAAACAGGGTTCTATAATTGCAGGGGAATCTGTAATTAGAAGAAATACGGTATAAATAAAAATAATACTGGTTCCACGCCACGCAAACAGCAGACCTGTGCAAGAGAATAGATTTGACGAGAGGTACGTTCGTAATATTTTTGTCCGCAAAATAGAATTACGAAATGTGGTAAAAGAAGTAACGTAAATTTGCTCCAGTAGCCGCATTTGACACAATACTCCGGTTACAATCTTAAGTAGAAAACACGTGAAACTATTGTATGTAAACCAGTCGATATTTGAGAAAGTTTGTGGAAATAGTTGCTGAATTGGTAGTTGGTGTTTTGATAACGATAAAAACTCAGTGATGTAAGTAAAGCGATTCAAGTTATTTCTTCTATACGCGTAACACAATGGTTCGTGAAATTTAAAATGTCGAATAAAATTAGATCCTTAACGACAGAGAAGGACTTGTGTTCTTTTATGAAGCAAAAGAAATCAATACAACAGACGCATTTTGCAAGAAAGATAAGCAAATTATCCAAGGCGTTTCTACACCACCAACTTAAGACCTTAACTAGGTCGGTGATAGTTGTTGAAATTGCAAATTTTCAGTATTTCAGTTTAAAAAGAATCCCAATGTACAAAATTCAAGGTTTCTACAACATTAATTTAAGTCTCAAGTCAATTTCGGAATTGGAGCATGCTACTCAGCTCAACAAAATGTTCAAAATGCTGGAATTCTTACCAAAGAAACTCTTTCCTGCAAGATAAGTGTCACGATTGGTTTTCAGGATTTTTTAGGTTAATGAATAACCTTCTCCTGAATGAAAATGTAGTTACCTCGCTGTTTATAGAAGAAGAACGTGAATATAGACTTAGATCCCCGAAAATTTATTTTAAGAACATGTTCGGGTTGCGAAAGACAAGCACCAAAACGTTGTTAAAGAACAAAATTAAATATAACTTTAACAAGCAAACGATAACAAAGCAGGTCAATATTTTAAAACCAAATATGCCGAGAAAAGTTTTCGTTACAAACTTCTATTTTGCCCAGAGACGTGTTTAAATGTCGAACGACCTTTCAGCATTGTTTCCA
This sequence comes from Alatinidae sp. Z8VKAUB7J3, assembly GCA_010016025.2. NCBI lineage: Eukaryota > Metazoa > Cnidaria > Cubozoa > Carybdeida > Alatinidae > Alatinidae sp. Z8VKAUB7J3. Next base: position 7,117,212 of record JAAAKM020006971.1, on the reverse strand, counting down.
TCAGCTTGATGTTGCTAACGTTTGGAACAATATTAAGAGGCTTAAATGACCCGAATATAAAAAGCACCGAGATTAAACTCAAAGTATGTTTCTTGCGTAGCAAGAGTACCAGCTCTGCCTGGAGAAGTGGTCAAAAACTTGACTTGGGATAGGGGTGGCACCCACCTCTACCACTGTAGTGATAGAAGCTAAGGAAAGAGGATCATTCGTGTTGCCTCTGACTGCGGTCCACCATATTCTTCTTCTTCATGTTTCTTGCATGATAAGACCCTGTACTGCATGTTATCAGAGTGATTGGGTAGATTTCCTTTAGTGCAGTTATTGAGGTTCCTTTTAAAGTAACTGTGAGAAACTTGACCAACTCCTTGTACGAGTACTGAAGGGCCTCTACATCTTTCACAGAGACTAGGGCGTATAGCTTATGAACTCACTTTGATATTTCCCCCTTCTAAAATAAGAATGCCTACAATATTTACATTTGGAAAAAAGGGTTTTAATACAAAATTATTCAGTATTTTGTGAGCCTGACGGGGGCAATAACTGCGTTCAGCTCCATAGTAATTCTTCAACAAAGACGTTAAAATGATCAAAAGTAAACAAAGGGGCATTTAGCTTTTTATTTGGATTTTTTTACAACAGCATATCCTAGCTAAAATACTACACACGACGAATACACAGGAACCGCAATAAAGTTATCTTCTTTAAGGTATTATAGTCAACACTAATCCTGGAATGTAAACTGTGATCCAAACGTTAATTTTGACCATAGCTATGCCACCAATTATAACAGTTTTTCGCCCACTACCAAGAGCATGACGACTTTGGAGAGGTCTTAAGTCGTGTCATTTTACACCCATATCTCGATCCAACGAAACTCCACTTGTTGACCAATAGGGACCATACATTTATGATGTCGACAAGAGGGGAGAGGGTTACGGCGTCCATTGTTCTCGAATAATAGAATCTAATATACTTCTTGCTAACTAGGAGGGGGAGAGGTCTTAAATTAGCAAAATTTGATGACATCAAAAGAGCATGGCCACCCTCGATAACTCTTCTATCAATTGGCTAGCGGCCTTTGAAAATTGGAATTCTCGGGGTAGGGCGGGGTTGCGAGAGAGAGAAAGAGAGCTTTAAAGAATTACGGATGCGTTGAATAGAAAGAGCGATAATAAAATCTTTATAAAATTGACGGTTAAATTATTTTGTCATCTTTCTCGAATTACTACAGGTGTGCCATGTTCCTACGTTGGCAACTTGGACAATATGCGCTTCGGAAATATTGGGTCGAAAGACTTCACAAGAAGAACATGAAATGTGCAACAATAGCAATAGAGTACCCAATGACGTGATTGTCTTAGGTGATTCCTATTTATTATTAGGAGCCTTCTGCTTTAATATGACGTCCACACGAGAGAGGGGAGTGTTTCATTATCCTAATACAATTGATGTTACTGCACATTTGGCGGGAGGAGGTTGGGATGGGTTTTGAAAACTGGCAATTACTTTGTGGCGTCATCACTTGTGGTAAATTATGGAACTGACAGTTCCGCAACTATGTTATAAGTGAACTTCCTGATTTTTTAAAACAATAATATGTACACATTACAGATTTGATACGTATGTTGACTCTACCTCCTTTTACTCGACGTTTCCTTTGTCTTGAGTATTTAGTATTTAGGTATGCCCGAAAGAACTTAAAATGGCTTGTTGGTCAGGTAGTGCGATATTATTTGAATCAAGTCTTTCGTTTTTGATCACTCCTCTGTCATAAACGAATCTCCGCCCTCGGTCACCCCCAGCACCTCAAGGGCATTAGTAAGTTTTTTATCCATGCAATATCCATGCAGGTCTTGCATACAAGGAACAGTGTTAAAAAGAGCAGGAGCGTTAAGTTGAAGGTTTACCATATTTCATGTCAGATGAATCTAACTGGCGACGCCATGTTGAGGATGGCTAATATTAATATTGGCATTTGTCGGGGTCGTGGGTGTAGTTGGAGTCCTAACATTGCTAAGTCCTTGTCTAAGTTGCAGAACACGATTACAAAGAGCAGGTCCGAGATAACCATAGTCCATCTGAAACTGCTCAGGGATGTCTGGAGGATGTCTAACGCGAAGTATTACTAAAGCAAAGTGTTTTAAAATTATCGTCTGTAGATGATCCGCGGAAACCTTTTCTACTTGGTTATTTCCTTCTTTCGCAAGTTTGATTAATTGGCCTTCAATCTTCAATCGAGGTAAAACTAAAATCTTTAATACCTGAAGGGAGAAATGTAGAGAACAAAATTGAAAATTTTAACTTAAGATACACAATTTTGTAGCACCTTCATATACAAACGAGAAATCCATACGCTACGGAGCTAAGCCTATTGAACCTTAAGCTGGTTGTTTTATGCATCAAGATTACAACAATCGAGATCTGCTAGCTAGGTTCTCCATAAGATTTCATGCAGATGTAGGATGAAAAGGAAGGTCAGAGATGAACTGACTGATGGCAAAACACCAATCTATGCCTGATAAGATGTTAGTTCAGAACGATTTCTAAGAAAGATGCCAATGTCCATCCTAACGATACACAGTTAAAGTCAGTTCGGTGACCATCTCAATTTGTCTCATTTGAACCATTCCTATTTGACCAAACTGACACAATTGCCATGCTAGCTCATCTTAAATGAAGGGTTGGTAATCACCCTGCATAATGAAAGGCCAACTCAAAGGTGCTATGTACTTCAGGTCACCGGTAATATACCATAAAAGAGGTACAATCAGTTTGGGACTACATACTTGTTCATTAATAACAACACGGTGTTTGAACATATCCTTGTTCAGGTGGGAGGAGGAGGTATTCAAGTGTGAGTCTCTGCGTTTATAAGGTATATCACCACCATGTAACAATTTGTACCTGTTGTACTAAATTGTTACCAGGGTATCTTCATTCATACACCACCCTTTTCACCAATGCCAGTAACTGGGTGCCACTGTGTTCATGCCCTCCTCCCACTTTTCACAAGATTATCAATTTTTGCCATTTTTAGTATCTGAACTCTTCAAATGGATTAGCAATATCATTACAGCAATTATGAGACGTAAACTACTAATCAAAAAAAGACACACAGGATTTTTGTTGACTTCTATCTAAGCACTTTCTGTTACAAGAATAAAATAAATAATTGACAAAAGTCTAGAGATTTTCTTAAGATGCTTATGCCTCATAGAAGTGGTTTGAATGTCATAAGAAGTTTATGCTATTCTGGTGTAGCTTCGTTACAGAAGATTCTTGCTGCCATTTCATACATACAGATTCAGCAGTTGTTTTTGATAGCTGGTTGTGTAAAGCTTCATCAGATCTAGTTTGGACCTGTTGCACTGTTGCAGTTTTAGATGTCTAAGAGAATGCATGTTGCATGCTTGCATATTATTTGTGCCAATAATGATACAGTATGAATTTTTTCAATCGCAACGTTGAGCATTTGTGTCACTACTGTATAATTAATTTACGTGTAAAACCTTTGTCCACAAGATTATAATTGGTGTGCTACAAGGAAAAACACTTTTCCCTTTATCATAATGAGTTTTCTTTACCAATGTTCTTAGAAGTTCGTCTGGACATACAAAGATCCTAACTTGACCGGAGACGTATCTTACAGTTACAAAAAGATTGACTACCGGCGGGCACGTGCTGTGTAGATATTACAACGGACTTCTAGCAATGGAACAGAGTCCTCTATAAAGTACTAAAGTGATGACGTCACAAAAACCTTTTTTCGAGGAATCGCAATTATAACTATATTACATTGTTAATCCTGCCACAAAATGCCTGTATGCAAAATATCGCGTTCAAATCTCTTCTCAGCTGCGAGAAACGGCTGTTTGAGTTTGCAAAAGTCCCTAAGGAAACACTGTTAATTTTCCTCATTTCATAAAATTATGAACTGGGTTCATTTAACAAGGTTTTGATTGGCATGATTTAAAGTTTGAAAGAGCGTATCTTATCGATTGCTCAAGGTATCGTTGTCAAATTTGGACAGGTTGTCTATGTCAATAAGAAAAAAGCAACCAGTTCAAAAGTTTATAAAATTTCTAATATTCATTAAAATCGTGACATCACACTTCAGTACTCTATTATAGTGGATCTAGTGCACAAGAAATACATTTTACGCCAACTAATTAAATGCAGCAGTAAGTTACATTCTGTATAGATGACCACTTATCTTTGCTTTATAAAGAAAGTCACTTATGTTGTAATTTCATGTTAGTCCTAGTTTATTAAAAACTGACTTAACAGATATGTCCAGATTTTGCCAAATTTTTGCAGTCTTCAAACTATGCTATGATGGTATTTGCTAAGTTTAAGACTAAACGATTGATACAAACGTATTTACCACAGGTTTAATTTGAAGCTCGGCCTTAAATTTCCTGTTCTTTGTAAGCATTAATTATTAACACGAGAATTCTGTACATAAGGTAAAAGAAGTCTTCATAGTACTGCTACAATAAAAGCTTAAGGAGGGGCAATATTAGAGTCGGATTAGTAGTACAAGATTTTGTTACTCAGATAATTTCTCGATCGTTTTACAATCAAGGAATTAATGTCTCCGTGTATCGTGTGCTGCACCTTATCAAAATATTAGCGATGGTGAGACAACATGTGGGACCTATGCAGGCATTTTCTTTTTTGGTTTTACAATCAACGAAATCTCAACAAGGTTTCCTCGCACACAAAATATTATGGTGATACTTTATTAATTCCTTCATTATATCTAAACTATTGCCAGTGCGAGGTAAGTATTCAGA
>JAAAKM020006971.1:7089432-7106442 GCA_010016025.2 Alatinidae sp. Z8VKAUB7J3 | reverse complement strand
TTTCATTACAGTTGAAGCATCACCCTCCGGCTATAATATATCCTCCCTACAATTAGGCACCCGACAGTATGATCGAGGAGTGAGTACTTAATAACTATGAGAAGTGTATCAAGAATCAGGGGGCTGTATTTTTAAGGGCTGGGAGACCAGTTGGCAATAAAAGTGCAATCACTCCAGTAGATCTCCTAAAATTAATAAGCTGTAATTGGCGTTCGTAGGATACTTGTCGGAGGTAGGAGGGCGAAGGGAAAACCATCCTGCATGGCCAAAATTAGACATTTTGCGCAAATAGTGCTATTGTGTTCAGTGCTTTCCTGTCAAGTGCCTCCCTTTACCCCTCCTCAGCTGCCCATACGAGGGGTGAAAATTTCAATAAAAGTTCTGTAAGTTGCAGGAAATGACTGTTGTATGATGTTTCTAAGGAAATATCAGGCGACCGCTAAATAGCAGGTTTGATAGCATCCAAAAGGAGATGTCCTAGCTGATAATAATCGCAGAGAACTTTGGTCTTGAATTAACTGACATGGACATGAAAACCGTTATGCAAATGGTCAAGAATTTGTCTGTCAATGAAAACCAGTAACTTCCAAATAGGATGGAACATAACTGATGCAGTATTATCATAAGATTAAAAATTGAATTAGCCAAAGTCAACGAATACATCTTTTGACCTAAGGAAAACAGATAGTGAGATTCTATGGAAGTAAGTACCAAAACTCTTGGGATAAAAGTGTTTCATAAGAAGTCATTAACTTGATCAAGGGCTATTAAGAAGACTGACTGAGTGAGTAGTAAAAGAAGTCTCATCATGACCGTGAAATAGAGAGAGGACTTTAGCTGATTAATCTTCTCAGTAGTAATGGATTATATCATAAATACAACTCGAGACGAACATTTGATGGTTGAAGATGATAGCCTGGTATAACAGTGCACCAAAAAAGAAAACTTGTGATAGGTTCGGGGGCTTAGCAACAGGCATTGTATGCAAGTCGTAAAAAGCAGTTCTTTCAAATGCTAACGTCGGTCGTAAAGCTCCTTTAAACATGCCTGGCTTTGCCTGAGCGATATGCCATTTTGCAAATATAGTGTGCTTAACGTAAAATTTACATTTAAACCTTAATGAAAAACACAGAATTTCATCGAAAAACAGAACTTATGATAGGTTCGGGGGCTCAGCAACAACCATTGGATGCAAGTCATAAAAGGAATTGTTTCAAATGCTAACGTCAGTGTTTGATGTCCTTCATCAATGCATCAATCCATGTAGCCTTTGGTCTACTAGGTTGACTTTTAACTGGCGTGACACAAGTGTATACATATTAATACTCTAACTTAAGAAAATTCGTTTATTTGGAATTAAAATGCAAAAATTTACAGAAATTTTACTGAAACACCATGTTGACTGATGATCTTGACAGACAAGAAGCTCTCTATCTAAAAACTGTCACAGTTAAAACTAAACTGGTTGATAATTTTGGTACTCAGTGAGCACCAGACTGTAGAGTCTAGAGACCTATGGTTGCGAAGTTGCGTGAAGGAGTACCCTAAGCTCTCCCACGAGTATAACCGCATTTAATAAATGCTCAAGCAGTGCTAACAGTTATGTTGGTAAGATGCATTGATATTAAGTAAGGTTATTGGTAGGACTGTGGACAATAGCAATGACGTATGTATTGCATACATTTTAATAAATTAGTGTTATGATTGAGTTTTAGAGCTCAATAGATTTGAGTAGTTTTGTTTGTATGTTAGGAGACGATTTCTGTTTTATTAGATCATTTTTGCCAAAATGTGTACCTTTATTAGCAGAAAAAGTTTATATTTGGATCAGCTCGTGTGTTCTCTGGCCACAAATACAGAGCGTAGACGAGGCTATGGGCAAGAAAAGGATACGGAGACAATTTAGAATACGATGTTAATAAGAAATGGGCAAAATATTAGAGAAAAAGTCCAACCCATTCCCTTTGTAAGAATGGCGTTATTAAAGCTAAATTAAGTATCTATAACAAGTTGTGAATACGTCATACTTCGTCATAACCTAATGTGCTGCAAGCTAAAAGACCGAACAAGAAGTCACATTAATATGGTTTTACGACCAGATCATGAAAGTTTATTACGTCGACAGAATAATTAACGGTCAACTCCATACCAGATACTCTCAAGTAGCGCAGCATCAGTGAAAGGAGTCTGAAACGCAGGCTAGAGGAGTTCAACATTGACCATTTATGAAGAGCTTGAACTTCACTTCATGGAAGGTTCGGAAAGATACCAGAGATGGAATAGTTTGGAAAGTGTTTTGTCAGGCACTCGAAGAAACGTGCTGCAGTGTTACAACTAGGATTGCAACTATGTGATCAACATGTTCTTGAGGTCCATGAGAAACAAGAGATGTAAGCTATACAAAACAGAGTTTTTCGTAAGGTGCTATTAAGCAATGCTATTACGTTAAAGGGCTGTTTCTTAATCAGAGGTGCCGTCCTAAAAGGTTAAGAGGGGGGAGGGGGGCTGTGTGATGACAGCAAATGCCACGGCCACTATTATTCTCCTCTACGCTGCTACGCAAGACGTAATTTTGAACTAAGTGCAAATATTCACACTGCTGAAAATAAACAGAAGTAAACAATTTGGAAAACAATTAATATTAAACATGCAGAAATCTTATAAAAACTTCGAATTCTAACCCACGTATGGAATTAATAAAACAATTTTGAGCAATGATGTTTAAATTTTCATAAAACAATTCGAATAAACGTGACTCTTGTACCAATGTGTTGCTTTATAGCATCCCAAATATGCACCTTGTTGTTAATAGCAATCTGTATGTTTGCATGTGCACCGATACGAGTTGTAGCTTTTGTCTTGATTAACAAAACAAAACCTACTTCCAACTTGCGTAGCTATTGCACGCCCTCAGAATACCCACTCTCGTTCCTGGTTAGGAAACTGCATTAGATTCTCATTAGCTCATTATGTTTGAAAAAAATGGTTTAATAGTAGCTACGAAACGCTATTTCATTGATGAAGCAATACCCTAACAACGACGCCACGATAATTGGAAAGGAGTACATAACGATAGGAAACTATCACTAGTAAAGAGGGAACCTTTAATTACAAGATTAGCTAGACTTGTATTTGTAGACCAATAGTAACCTGTTTGTAAACATTAGCTTCCCATACGCCATACAGAGTGAAAATGTTAAGAAGAAACAAACATCCGCTCGTACATACCTTGAGAAACTCTTGTTACTCGTTGTCTGTTTTGCAAGTTGGCAGTAGATTTCATCTCGTAGATCAATAATTTCACGTCCATTCTGACAAAGAAAACGAGTCGTCGTTTAATGAATAATGACAGAACTTTTGTTAACAAGGTATATCAGCATGGAAATTTGCAACTTAAAACTTTATGATAACAAAGATCAAATGATACAATTAGCATATTATAATATCTATACCATTTGGATTGAGAAGATTGAATTTGTTTTTACCTTAATAAAGTGGTCACTTTATTAGGCGTTACTTAAACACTCGGTTGAGATGAAGATAAGGTGTCAATATCAGACAGGCCAATGTGTGAAAACTTGATTACACCCAAGAGACCTTTGCAGTTATGTACTGTAGGGTAAAAAGGAGTTACCAGGACGAGTATTTAAGAAGTAAACTTCTGTTGATATGTTTCCTAAACTCGGTAGCAGAATACAACTTACCTTTAAGAGAAGGAGAACTAATTCTGCATCAGAATCCTGTTTGTCCCTTGGAAGATCACCCATAAACTTCATGATTACTATTTTGACAAAGAAGAGGATAATGGATACAACGGTAAATTGTCAAGTGTATTCCAGGTATCACTGGTAATAAAATGTTCGTTATAGTAGAATATAAATGTAAACTAATAGTCTTACTTTGTTATTCTAATTTACAAACCTAATATTTAACATCAACAAATAGAATTTGCTTTTGTTTCCATACCTTTGTATTGCAGCTGTAAGTACCTAAGAGCTTTTAGTCACCTATCAACATAGTTTGTCAGAAAACCTAACGACTTTGATTAAACGCATAGGTTTCCCTAAAAATAATAAGGTAAGTACAGAAGAACTTAAAGCATTGGCCTTTGAGAAAAGGGAGACTAAATTCATCTAAATCCTCTGCTATTTGTGTCATGCTCTGCAAATTATTGTAGGACAAACCAAGATTATTAAGTGTTTATAAGAAGAGGGATAACTAAGAGTACAAAAATTCTGCAAAATCAATTAAAACACTGCTCCTACTAAAACTCAAGACCAGCCCCCCTCTCTCTGGCCTCCCACGACAGAGCCTTTACTTCAAACTTGTAAGAGTCACATATCTTTAACTTTTTTCTACTTGAGACATCGCTTAACTAAATACTCTCTCCAAATTCGTAACTGATAACTGCTCGACACTACTGGCGGTCATAATCAGTTACAATTTTTAGCAAAACGAATTTAAGAGTACCTTTGAAGCACTCCACTGCTGCCTTGTTCAGCATTTTGTTACTGTAATTCAGAAGTGAGTTTGAGATCGGTTCCTATGTAAATAAAAGAAGGTAGAAATACGATTTATAATTTATGTACTAGAGCTTGGTACATGGGTTCGAGTTAAGGTAGTGATATATGTTCTATTTCTCTAGAGTCTTCTTTAAACTTGTATGTTAAATCCTGTCTTTTCGATAATAATTATTATACTGTAATAAGGGGATAATATTGCCTGGTACACTGTCGTTAGGTAAGCGTTGGCGCATTGCAAAACGACCTTTTCATGCAATGTTCCCATATTCTGCAGCAGGGTGGGACAGCCTACGGTACGTAAAGGAACTGTAGTATGTTTTTTTACCGTTCCAAGATTGTAATGCCCCTGATACATTGTGGCCTCCCCAATTTTGCCATGTTAAGTTGCCATCAAGTCTAACGAAGTTTGCCCATTGATTGAGATAATACATGAAGGGGGCGCTGGACATCTTCTTTAGCAATATTACATAGCAGACAAAGTAGATTATTCCTTATTTTAATATTTAATATCTAGTCCGCCATCTCAAACTTATGACTCAATGTGTCTACATAAGACATCAGGTTGCCAACACCAATTTTTCATGATGGTAAATGGATTATTGACTTGGAAAATTGCCTGGTCCCTCATTTGATACTAATTTCTTTGCATGATGAAAGATGTTCGTAAGAAAGGAAATGATAATTCACCAAGGGGAATAACATTTATAGCTGCCATCTTCATTTTTGTCATCTGTTCACCGCGTTTCATTATTCTCTAGTCTCTCAAAGAATCTTCTTCTTTAATTTTTTTGTCACGATTATCATATTATGAGTTAGAGAAAACATGTCTGTGGTCATCACTGCATGAAAATCAGAAGACTTTAAAATATCAGCGGTAAAGATTGTAAGGAGGAAGATCACTCTTGTTTTGATGGAACTGTTTGTACGTCCTATGCCTATTATCATCGTGGGCAGGCAAACAGACAATGAAAAGACAGCGGAAATAATTTCAATATGCTTTGGTCTTTCTTCCAAATTATTTTTAATACCATGTATGACCTTTAAAGCAATTTACTTTAAAAATCACTCTAAAAAGTCTTAACCAGTTCTTAGTTTACGTCTTCAAAAACTATCTACTTTATTTGATAATATCCATTTAGTTTTGATACGCTTTGTACTAATCATTTTTAGAGGTCTCCAAATACCTAATTATTTTTAGAGGTCACTAAATAGTTTCATTAAGAAAGAGTAAGAAATAGCTCCAAATTACCTTGGTGAACTTCACCATGTCTGCTAATGTCTTCCAGGTCCATTCTTCTGCTTTGCCTGTCGAGGAGAAAAGTCTAGGTCATTCACATGTAAATATTAACCTGAGTAATATATTCTACGGTAATTATTACAATAAGCTGCTGTTAAACTAAGGAGACCTGGTTTTGAGGTCTGCTTTTGAAGTTTCCGAATTTTTAATTTTTGTGCTTTTTCAGCTTTCCAATTTATTCTATTTTACAAAAGTTCCCAAGAAAGGTCAGTCCCTTTAATTAGAATAATGACAGTACGAGGTCGAATTTTTTTGCTGGAAACTTGGATCCATAATATGAGGAACCAAGTGTTAGATAAATTTAGATCTTAACCTTTATTGAAAGGGTTTGAGAATCGACTTTTGGTAACAAGGTGGTCAAAGGGACTACTTTCATGGTAATGTATGATCTAAGTGGCTAAAATATCAGGGGCTATAATTGCACCGAAAGAAACTTAAATATAAAGTATTCTACACTAATGAGATCGTATAGTCTTGACCAATTGTACTTTAAGCTACCATAGATATAATTTATGTTTTCTTTAACTTACTTTTCCGTCGCCCAGTTAACGTCGATGATGATTTTGATTCACTATCACAGAGAGAAGGGAAAATCTCAATTTAAACGAAAGTGATTTACAGCTTGTTTCTTGATGTGTGGCTGATTACTCAACAGACAAAGAAAAATAACTAAAGAGAAAGTCTGTTACGGATATATATATATATATATATAAGTATATATATAACAAGTAAATATATATATATATGTATATGAGTAATCAGCAGATACATAGCAATTATTATATATTTATCATGACTGGAGCATTACCACAATAGCTTGCATTTCTTTACTAGGGGAGCTCAGGGGATTCAAACCCAGGGCCCATCAAGACGTGATGGCCCAAAGGATAAGGTTTAGATTTTCAAACCTAAGTCGTGGGTTCGAATCGTCTGAGCTCCCTTGGTGAAAAAAGCAAGCTATGGTGGTAATGCTTCACTCATGATAAATACATATATACATTGTACATTTGAGTCCTAAATATAGGTATGCAAAGAGATTCTATAATATCATTTTTACCCTTGAGCTTAAAAAGTACTTAAATAATTCTTAACATTGCGACAAAGGGAACGATACCAATCAGGCTGCTGATTTAACGCTAAATTGAGACAGCCAAAGAATTTTCCTAAGATGCTGTTCCGGTTGATAATCCCTGCTAGTCAGTACTAGAACACATCTCAAGTTTGCTTTTAACAATATTGTAAGGAGAACAAGCATTTAGGAGGCAGGTTTTCACATAATTGCTATTATATACAATATCAAAGAAACGAACTAGAAACAGGGATAGGCGGGTAACATCAACTTGATTAATGGCTTATAATGTTGAACCACTAGAATTGTTGTCATCACGATCGAGTCCATACGTAAGAAATTAGGGATACGAGATGTATAAGGGACACTTGGAGAAATAAGGTATAAACAAAATTAACGAAACCTGTAAAGGCTCTGCTACTCACAATTTTGAACCTCTTAAAACTATTTCATCACAAAATTTTACTCTTAGTGTAGTTCTAATTATGATACTCACCCATATCTAAAATATCTCATGGCAAATTCCATCATTGAAAACTTTCCTTTCACTTGTTCACGTGATTCGTAAATGTCAGAGTTAGATGAGGTCTGAGATCCACTCGCATGCTCGAAGGTACTTAGGTTTGAGTCCTGATCGAGGAAGAAGAAATGGGAAATTATCTATAACGTTGTAATTAATAATTAACAGTATTTAACGATGTAAGTTACTATCTTATAAGTTGGGAGATTGTATGTTATGCGAAACAGCATGCTAGTAGATCGTACAGTCAGCAACATTATCCTGGTTTCAAAATATTTCTCTTGGGGATGGAAACGAATATTCTGTATTTGGTCGAATACTAAATAATGCTTGCAGTCAGATAAATTGGGACAAAATACGATTATTTCCTGTGCACAATTATTGTTTATCAACTTTTAACTGCCAAAATGTCATACAAAAAGTGCCTTTACTGCAAAATGCGTTAATATGGTTAACAAGCATACGCAATATATATAAGAACGTTAATATTTTGCGCCACGTGCCTTGTTCCGTTGGTCTGTGGTTTGTAATTTGTTTACTTAGTAATGACACATTTTTGTTAGGTTTAAGAAACTTTGAAAACTAATATCTTATACGGTGAATTATCATGCATAAGGATACAGTGTAATATTTTGTGGTGTTGCTCTTTAGTTTATTTAGAATCCGATACTGCCCTATGTGCTTCTCTTACCTCCTCGTATGGTTCGACATATTCCTCTGGAAATTTGCCACTTCTGTTATGTACAACACCATACAGCCATCCTTCCTCCAAATCATTCCTTTGAAATACTCTGATAACATCTCCCTTTGTAAACCATAAGTACTCTTTGTCGATTGGTTTATGATCATATAAGGAACGCACGTAATATTCACGCTGTGTGAAGATAAAAATAAAATGTTCAAACTTAACAGGAGTATTAGCATTTTTGTCAGCTTTGTCTTGAAATGTTAAAGTTATACTAGAAACATTCTAGATGGAAATTTTGTGACTGAAAAGCTGGCTTTGCTTATGTTGGTAAGAAAGTGAGCTATTATTTTGGTACTTCCAACTGTAATCGATTTTCAAATTCTTGTTGTTTTTGCATTCATTTCTAGATATATTTTGGTATTAACGGGGACATAGAAATATACGGGTATCAAAAATGAAGTATAGAAATGTTGCTTGACATTAAATCGGAACCCAAATTGTATCAAAGTCCCACTCCACTGTAGGTATCCTTGGCTCTAATGCCCCTTATGTATGTTACACAAAATTAATATAAAGGATTTGCGCAGATTTATTATTCCGCACTGGGAAATTACTTGCTTTCCCAAACAATAATAAATTACCAACTTTACAATTTATAAAACAGGATATAATCTTAAAGGGGTATAATCTTGTACTGTCAAATAATTAATCATGAGTTAAGGGGACTAGAGAGATGGATTGCAAAGAGTCTCAACTTTGGAAATGACGGGTATTTTCTGCATCAAGTAATACAATCAAATCTCTTCAATTAAAGCTCTTATTCCGGATCCCTATCTAATCCCGTAAGTTAGGGGATACTGTCTTGCACTCATATAAATTAGGTAGAGCGGAAACTTCTCTAATGTAGTGGAAAGTGTAGTCTATTTGCGGATACTTATAAAAAACAGTGCATAGTACATCAAATTTTCCGTTTCCCTATATCTACTTATATCTAATACTAAGAGGAACACCCGGTGTTGCCCGGTACTGATGGAGTAAGCAACAGTAACTTTTGCAGTGCTTTATTGATCGTCACACTGAAGCTTAATTTTACTAAAAATTGAAAACTGCTAAGCCATCGTGTCAACAATATAAATCTGTAAGTTACTGAGTTCAGACTAGATTTCTTGAGAACATAACGTCCTTTAGAAAGATCAAAGCATGCTGCACCGTGAAGTATTATCTTAACCATAACAGTTCATACAATGGAACCGTTTCGACGACTACCCTACACTAAGATCCCATGGGAATCTCAGACACAAAATGTATTCAAACCTAGGGAACTGATGTGAAGTACTGTAAACATTCACGACGGAAATGTATATTTGCCAAAAAGGAAGGAAATTTATAAAATAGAAGCATTGTATAACCACCTTGATTACAAAGGCTTTTCTTCTAACAGGCCCCTGGATCAACAATACGAATCGATTCGGGTCATTTAACGTTTAAGTTTTGCAGAGATAGGAACGATAATCCGTTGGAAGCAAACCAATTTGATTAAGAGTACAAATAGAAACACTGCAATCAAAAGAACATAACTTTCTGACTCTCTCAATACGTTTAAAGCCACCAGCATTACTTATTTCTCTTGCCTGCCATAAAATATCCAATTTACAGAAACTGATTTAGCAAATAGGCTATTCCCAAAGGTTTAAGATACACAGAAAATGTAACAAAATAAGGTGGAAGGGGCATTACAGAGGAAAAGCACGGATCATGGGCTCTTTCAGAAAGAGGTCGCTTAACATGTTTGGAACATACCAACCATTATTCCTGTTCCATTTGCAGCATTAGCCATGCTGTCAGAACATATATAATTTGTAACAAGGCAATGTTTCAGCGCTCAGTTGGAAATGTAGAAACTATGCCTCGCCCCTGCACTGGGAATACAATGCTGTTTAATAATCTATTTGCAAAACAAGCACATAGTTAAGGCTCCGTGGAGAAACGGGGTATAGCTTTCACTGTAAAATGTTCTGCAGCCAATAAACACTATTCGTTAACATTTTATATAAAAATTGGAATAGTACTTGACTTTGCAAGGTTCAAAAATGGCAAATTTTGTATCTCCGTCTTTACGTTGTCCTAGCAAAAGCGTGACTTCGTAGTTCAAGTTTTGTTTACAAAGTTAAGAAAATATATGGTAACGCTTCTCAATTAATTATCAGACAAAAGAATAGATATGGTTGAGAAACACTTAGAACATTCAGCACTAAAAGCTAATCAGAGAGGACGATGTGAGGACGAGCACTATTTAATTAGTAATTAATAGCTTTCTTGTAGAGTCCCACACAAGATAAGCAAAAGGCTTCTTTTGATTCCATTTAAACATGTATTTAATTATTGAGAAGGTGATATCAAAGTTGTCTAAATGCTTACCATTCTGTTTGCTTTCATGTAAAGGTCAATCAGACGCCGGATCGTTGGTGCCTTTCAAAGAAAATTAAGACAAAGTTTCTTAAGAAAACAATGATATCCATCAAAAATCATAAATGTGAAGGATGTTTGATTACGTTTAATCAGGTATAGTTGTGAACTTAACTCAAATTATTACGGAGAACAAAGGACAATAAACAGGCGCAAATTACACCATCGGGATTTCAGTGATTATTTCCGCTTATTTCCTATTTCTTCGTATCTATGAAAACTTAATAAATAAAGGATAAAATATAAAACTGGAAGTTGCAGTTAAAAATAGAAATTCTAAGACAGAGCAAAGTTATTTTATTAGAAAGTTGTGCGAAAAGAAACCAATTTAGTCAAGCATTTTTTACTAATCAATGGGAAGTATCACTTCCCAAAGGATACAAGAAAATCTATCGGACAACAATAAAACGTAATTAAATGCTTCATAACAAGAGTATACCTAACCATAGCACATTTTCTGCCTTAATCCTTATCCCTCCAAAGGAATAAGAGAATTATTCATAAACCTCATTACTGTATCACAGTTATTTTCAATGGTCATCGTTTAAGAGGATAGTAAGCTGGCTGTAGTACTTAAATTCATCCTTCAAAGAATCTTTTGGAGTCCAAAGATTGAGTCATCCAATCAAGTATAGATATACAATACAACGTAAAACTCAAAAAGTTGATATCTCAATACAAACTACAATCAGGAACAAAATCCCTCTTTACAGGTTAAGAATATTTCCAGTACGATTACAGATCGATACTAGAATCTAAATTGAAAATTACTCGCATAGAATTTTCAAAATATAAATCTTCGGCAGCTTCTTTGTCTCCATAGAGACCAGGATCGAACAACTTTGAGAATAAGGACGATCACAATAAACTGGGCATGCCACTAACACAAAATCATTCAGAACATTCTGAAACATACCAGTTAAAAACATGAATATTGTTCTAACTGTATAAATCACAAATTACTTCCCATCCGCTGCTGCGATCCTAATAACTTCTGCTACTTTTAAAACTAGTTGTTGGTGTTTGAAGTCAGTTTAATTAGACTCCACAACTGAACGTTTCACCTGTCCAAAGTGGCTTTGGCATCTAACTTCAAGATTTAGTGTCGTTTTCTGCTATCGTCAACGCTGTTTATCGAATTGAACGTCTGTGTAAAGCCCTGTTAACCTTACAAGCCACTGAGAGAAAATCTCTTTACTACGTTTGCTTTCCAATACTCTCACAGTTATTTTCAGTACTTACCTTTGTTGTTAATAGAAAATACTTCTTTACAATGGTATGCAAGATAAGTTTATCTTTAACAGCTTTCACTTCAATTATTTCAGCAAACCTGTTGAGATGTGAGAAGTCGAAACAAAACTGTCTGCTAATTTAGATTCAAGGTAAAGAATAAAGAATAGAATGGCAAACAATAGAAGATGGTAAAAACACCCGCCTCGCCGGTTGTTAGACCTTGTCCTTTTGTATTGTTAGTGGTTTTGTTATGGTTATCCAGTGGAGTATGACGTCATAGAAGTGATAAAATAAGCTATAAAGGATTGAAGTACTACTGTGCCTAGTGCTGTATTTTCAAAGGTTTATTCCATCTTGCAGAAGTGCGTAGGATAGACAGACAGTCATGGAGATCTCATCTGGGTGTGTAAACACAGTAAGGTAGACTGTGGATACTTCAAGGCCAGTAAAAACAAGTTCAGATTTGTATTGATTTTAAGTTATTTCCCTAAAATATTAACTTCCAATTGATCAAGTACAAATAATGGGCTTCTAAGGAATTATTAGAGAACTTTTGGTTGTCGATATCACTGAGTGCATTACGTTTCTTTGACGATGAAGTTGTCAGTTATACTCAAATCATAATTAAAAATCCTTGGCAAGTACTATCTTTAACATTTACTCCTATTAATTGCGTTTAATCGTATAGTTTCTCAATTCATATCAATATTTTTTGTATTGGAACTTAAATGGGATAAACAAATTATAAATCAAAAACTGACGTTAAAGAACGAAAACTGCTAATAGATGCGGAAAAGCGAATTGCCGTACCATCCGTGGATGCCATGCCAATATCAGAACAGTCAGAAGTCCTAAACATACAGCTAAAGCATAAAGGAATGCCAACACATAGGATTGAAGATGCATCTGGGAAAACGAAATCCATGCCCGACTAAGTTACTGCTACCCCATTAATAGACAACTGCTAGGTAAGTTAAGTGGCCAATGCCCGGTTCGTGCCTTAGGGACTGTAACACGTCGCGACACCAAATTCTTAAAATTGCAAAGATCTGAAGGATCTTAACATTGACGCTTTGCAGTCAGTAGGATAAAAATTTTGTTGAAAAATGTTTTCCGTGTCCGATAATTAGTAGCTTTCTGATAAGTAAATGAACATGAACAGGAAGTGGCTCATAAAATTATACGTAAAGCGGTAAGGTTGGTTTATTTGAAGTTTAACTATTTTGGAACAGACCATGAAAAATCACTTTATGAGTTGCCGGTGTTGTCTCAGGCAAAATAAAAAAATTAAAGAATTAAGATGAAACGAAGTAAATGGATGAGAATGTATAGCGAATACTTAAGAGAGAAAGAGAAAGAAATGGAAGTAATTAGTCTAGAGCAAGTTACAAATGAAATAGACGACCTACCAAGCTCTGTCTAAGGAAAGACAGCTGTGACAGCTTTGATGAACTTCAATGTTAGTAAAAAACAAAACAAAAATAGAAACACAATTTATTAAGAAAGAAACGAGAATTTAGAGAATAAAAGACGCTAGGAATTGGACACACCGAGAGCAATTCTACGAAGCGTTCATATTAGCAATAACTCGTGGATTATTTGACTGCATACAATCAATTTCTTACATGGTACAAATATACAGATAGAATGCGATCATAGCCTCACTTTCAGAAAGAGACCCTTGCTACATAGCTGGCTTATAAATTAAAAAATATCAACATAAACGTTACTAAACTTTTCCCTTTATTACACATCTGCTTAATGATAATCAGTTGCCTAAATGAACACTTTCTACAAATAGTATGTACATCAAGTAAGACCATGATCACGTGATCACTGTATTGCCATGATGTCATGGGCGGTAATTTGATCCAGACCTCTACTATACAATAAATAACAGTGACGTCTGGTTAGGGTCTGAATATAACGCACATATATTAACAAATTAGAAATGCCAAACGCGCGCACCAATCATGGTTGGCAAGCGCGTAACTACAACAAAGTCAAAGACGTAAAGAAGTATAAGAGAAACGAATTAAGAGGAACGGGGCGCTAACTATATGAAACCAAATAGAATCAGTAGCCAAGCCATTTAGACACCTGTGTTATACTGGCTTGAGAATAGGACATGACTTTTCCCAAGTACCTGCCACGTCTAGAATTGTCCTCTGTCGTAACAAGATCATCCGGATCGTCCAGCTCTGAGTGGTCTAGAAATTCATAGTCCTTTTCAACTCCTCTTGGCGAATCTGATCCACTCTGTTCCACATTTCTGTTCTTCTGTAATGATTCTAAATTCAAATGTTTCAAATCTTTGACTGGTTGCCTTCCTCTATATCTAATACTGCTACTCCCTTTCTCGCGTCCACCATTGTTGACAAGGTCCGTATGATCTTCCAGTGGAATGTCATCCACGTCATCGTCCGTAAGATCTCCGTAACCTTCAACGTCTGGCAAATCTAAGTTCATGTTTTGGCTTACACTTATATTTGAGTCCGGAAAGTTCAGTCCGAAATGGAACTCGTCATAGGGTTCCATTAAACTATCGAATTGCGATAAAGATGGCATCTCCATGCCATGCTCAAATTCAGAATGACGCGTTTCTTCGTCGTCCGTAAATTCATCTACGAGAAGAAATGGAAATTCTGATTAAACCTGTGTCGTAGGTTAATGATGTACGTTTTACATATTATTAGAATAATAGATACATCTAGCACAATATGTGGAATAAACAAACACTAATTTGATCGACTACTCTACTTCGAAAAGGGCAAAAGGTAGTAAAACCAATGTGAAATAAGATGTTTCAGAGCTACCATTCTGGTGTCATTTGTATAACGTGTAGAAACTGATACAGACTTTCAGCATGTTCCCTAAGAAGATTATCCCTCAGAACTTTATTCTTCTATATAAAAAATGCAACAACGCAGAATTTGCAATTGTTGTGATATCCGGTAAAACTTAATTTATTATGGGATAAGCAACCATTTATTCATAATCAAAGTGGTCTAGAAATGACCAGATCTACTTTAATTCTCTTGTACGTACGTATCATTCATTTGTGTGTGATCGGCAGTGATACTGCGCCGTGATGCATGTTGTCACGGCCTTTGCTCTAACCAGTAAGCTAGGTGAACCGTGACTTTAGCATACTGTATTTCAGTAGTCGCAATATAAGCCCTCCATTATCCATCTTTGGGCATCGACTCCGAACTCAATGCAGGCAACGTTATGTACGTTTATGTACGACTTCATGTACGTTTCGACTGGAAAATATTCAATTCACTTCTTTAGGATGTTGACAATTGTACCATTGCTGAAATAGAATAGTGAAAACATCTGCACATTTAAAATAAGACGTACCACTTAATAAGAGATGAGTTATTACCTTGATAAGCTAAAGATGTGTAAGAAGGTACTTCAAACCCTGCTAACGAATCCGTAGCTGACGAGAGAAGTTCGTGTTGTGAAGAGCTCGGTTCATCAGGAAGAACTGCTGACAAGACCCGTTTGTTGTAGTTACTCTTCTCCAATGCAAATTCATCATCACTGTCTGATTCATACGAATCTGATAGTAAAATAACAGAAAAATAGCATTAAAATATTGTCCTTAACGACTTACTGGTCCCGGGAACTCCTTACTCAGCATTATTAATGTCCATAAAATATAATTAGAAAATGTTCCTGTTAGAACCCCCTCTGTTTACTACATCATACAAAAAATAAACATTTGTCACTACGTTTCACTAAGTGAGCAGGTCTCTGTTTGTCATACTTTGCCGTACCCTACGCTGTGTTATTAGTTCTGGTGTGATTATATGCTATAACACAACACATATCGGCTGAAAGCCTGTACAACCAGCCTCACTTATGTTGATTTACTGTGTACATTCAACAGCAATAACAACAGAATCGGAAATAATAACCATGTTTGTTTAGCAAGCACACCATTACACTGGTAATAAAGTCTTAAATGGTTTGAGAATAAACGAATTTGATAAAGTGATAGAAATATTAGTCAATAGCTCAACGGTTGTCCTGTTGAGCACAATAGAAGAGACGGAAGAATGAACGTCACTTTGAATTACAATAACCAAACTAACGATACTGTCAATAACGAAATGTCAATATGCACTTAGAAGTATTACGTCGCTCACATTTCTCTTATTTTAAAATGCTAAGTAATTGGACATTTATTAGCATTCCAGTCGTCCGTATTAATGCTATACTAATGACAAGCAATCCTATAGCATATAACCGTTAAAGGCAGGGTAGAACTTGTGAACTGTATGCTTCGTGGAAAGATTGCGTAGAAAAGTCATAAGCAATTCAACGCCCGCTTCGAGCTTCTTTCGCCCAAAGACCGCTTGGCGGTTTATGTTCGCCTCCGCCTCAGACAATATGCCCCCCTCGGCCTTGCAGTAAACATGCCATAACGGCTGTGTTGCCTATTTGTATCTAATTTTGCATCCAAAACCTAGAATCTACTGTGTTATCTTGGCATGAGTGCTTGGCTTTTATATACCTAAATATGACATTGATTTATTACCTCGTTGTTGTTGCTCGTCGCCATTGTTCATGCTCAAACAAGAAATGACTGTTAACAACACATGGTTAGTTTCTTTTAAGTCAAAACGCTACACACCCTTATCTTTCTTCTCAAATAACTTCAAACGGTCTAAATTATTAACAAGAAGAGATAAATAGTTGTCGTAACTACAACTTTGGTAAAGTCGTATCTACACATTAAGTATATAATTGCCCTTACATCATGACTACAAAAGTGCAACAAGACATTATTGGGCGTAAAAAACGACGCGCAAGAAATGATCGTGATTATCCCATAAAAAATACCTGATTTTTACATCTTCCTATACTGTCTATGCCTTTCAATGAAATTTTCCGTAACCACTTTAACCACATTCACTTTAGCTACATTCACTTTAACCACATCCACTTTAACCACATTCACTTTAACCACATTCACTTTAACCACATCCAGTTCAACCACCTCCACTTTAACCTCATTCACTTTAACCACCTCCACTTCACCCATATCTACGTTCCCCACATCCACTTTAACCACATCCACTTCACCCACATCCACTTTAACCACATTCGCTTTAACCACATCCACTTTCACCGCATCCACTTTAACCACATTCACTTTAACCACATTCACTTTACCCACATCCACTTCACCCACATCTACTT
>JAAAKM020006971.1:7077752-7089332 GCA_010016025.2 Alatinidae sp. Z8VKAUB7J3 | reverse complement strand
AAGCATCGCAACTGAATAGACACGGTGTTGTGTTGGAGAATCCGAGTCGTCAGGATAATGTTCGCCGTCGTCTAGTCGCTTTTTGGACACTTTGATTGTTTCACATTGGCATTTCTTATAGTAAAACATAAAGTGATAGATACAGCTCACCGCCACTTGTATAATTGTTGCTTCTGTTGCGCCCGACCGCCGCCACCCTTATATCTGCATAGTCACAGATACAGCTAGTGGTAAGTACACATGCGTCACGAAACATGCATGTCTGTCAAAACTCAAATCTAGTTAGTTTGTATAAAGAATGGGTAATAACATTACCACTCTCAGTTAGAATGAGGTTCATATTTACGAATGATCAGTCCTATATGTCAAGTATATTTTCAAGGAACTAGAAATTAGAATACACTATAATAAATAAATAATGACATGAAATTGAAACGTGCAAAATTCAGCTTTAAAGATTTCAGATGTGCCTATAAACCACTGCGCACTCCATCACCTGTGACAAATGATATCACTAAGTCAAATGTAACATTAGAAAATACTTACTTGAGTTCACTCTAATCAAATTCCTTTGCCTTTTCGTGAGATTGTGTTCCCAATGTGTGACAACCGGTTCCGATAACTTTACCAGTTTTTGTTTAATTTTATCAACTACGCCATAATAACACAAACTCGGGTAGAAGTAGAGGATACAGCCTGTTAGTAGAGAATAAAAAAATCAAAAACGAGAATATGTGAATCATGTCCTTAGAGGAATAGAACTATCGAACCTGCATAAGGCAGCCATTCACCTTTATTTCTGTACGAACGCCCCAAATGTGAGTAATGACTCTAAGTAATGAAATGTATCACCAGTGCTCGTGACAAGAGAAAAGCCCATCATCACCTTGAGGAGATCATAAGTGCGTGCGTCCCTGTTCCCTAAAAAAGTTAATGGCCTTGCAAAAATGGGCGAAAGGGCAAACAACCCTCAATAGGAACCTTTCAAAGACATTATTAACGGATAATCGTAACCTGCAGCCTAGAGATCATTACATTTCCTTAACTGCTCTTCATATAAACATTGTTTTCAAATACTTGATTCTTATATATATTTTTTCATACACGTCCTCATGAAAAAAGGTACTTGTATACTTAAACATTTAATGGCATGGAAAGGATTACTTCAAATAGTTAAACCTTAATTTGAGATCAAGGATCAAAATAAACGAAAACGAAAAAAACTTGGCAACCAGTAGTTACCTACGAAAACTTAGTAAATTTTATAAAATCCATCATAACTACCCGCAGCTTTGTTCCTACTGTAAAACCTTTCTCGTAGCTTACTTTCGCCTCTGTTCGTTGCTTATACGATCATCGTGCAGATTAAAATACAAGCGTGCTCACTACAAAGAGTACAACTAAGGATTACTCACATGTGATGTACAGCAATCGGGCCACTGGTACAAAAGCACATGTTGCCAGAAATAGGAAGCTATACACAGCCAGAAGGCAGTAAAACTAAAAGAGAGAGAAAGTGGTCAGAGATTTAGCAATAAACTACATAATTATACCACGGAATAACAAAAAGTGACGCGGTACTAACATAAACTTAGGCTGAGGTCACAAGTTAATTGCCTCTGCCTAAGATAGAGATAAGCTTTCGATGACAGCCTACAGCGCACATGGGGATGAAAGTTGGAGCAACAAATGGCTCAGCACGGCGTGTGTACATCAATCGCGTATCTAAACTAAAGCCAATACTTGCTCTTATAACAGGATCGATTGTGATTTGCAGCCCTCATAAACCAAAAGAATGTAGAGGTAATAACTACCCAAGATGTCAATCGTGCATTATCATGTTTGTTACTTTCGTAACAACTTTGATTGATAGCTTCCGATAGTGCTACTTGTCCCAAAAACAGATAACTGATAATACAGTTGGCCTTAATTGTGCTGCACTGATCACCACTTGAAAAAACAGTAGTTTGAAATTAACCAATAAAACGCTCATGTAAAGTGGATAATAAACGCTAGCTTCAACTAGGATATAAGAATTCATTTCAATATACACTTTAATTACGAAAACGAGTAGGCGATTTCCACGCGTCTTAAATTCGTAATTTGTAAATATTAAACAGTATCACAATCCCTCAACGAAAAACCAATGAGAATCTTACCTTTGAGGGAGACTGATGACGGAGTTCTCTGGCAAACACAATATGATCTCCTACACCGCAATATGCCGATGCAATGGCCCTGCTAATTTCTTCAGGTGTCTTCTTAAACCTGCACTCACACAACGGGGGAGAAAAACTGCATCAATAAATGATCACGTTCTATGTTAAGGCGGGCCAAAATCTACAAGGATGTCATCTTGCTTGTGCTAATTACCACCGTATTTCCTATGTTCTATAATAAATTACATTACCTGAGGTGTAGGAACCGATCCAAATACCCTTGATAGAAGCATAGATGCACACTTGAGAATACACTTGTCTATTTTACAGCATTGACAATTGTTAATAGTGTTTGATGTCTGATATCAAAAATTGCATATGTTTAGTATTATCAACATAACACTGATACAAAGAAATGATGTATCCCAGTTACGAAGATCATTTCCAAACGCATAGTAGAGATCTTACATTAGTGGGTTAAAGTAATTCATAAATTATGGTTCAAAATTAAGCTATAAGATTCCAGAAATCTTCGCAAGTTAAGAGGTTTGGGTTCTCATGACGTCGATCTGTGGCTGATAAATATTGCTGTTGCTGCTCAGTTACAATTTGTAACGAATGACACATACTCACCTATTTTCCTCCTTAATTTCTAACTCTAAACCTACAGCATTGGAAAGAATGACGATGTTACACATAAGTAATATTGAAAGAGGTGAATATGCAATTTTATGGACGACTCGATCTTCCAAATGAGCGTTCAATTTACTTAACAAAGTTGAGAATACATAACAATGTTCATCCTTTCATGCACAACACAAACAAGGTGCCATGCCTTTAAGTATTTGGGCTATGCTAGAAAAGAATGTTGTGGGATGGTAGGAGTGACTCAAATAGGTGCAAGGAAGTTTAAGGGCTAAAACGGATAAACTACAGCCAAATTAACTTTCAATTTATAACTGCGAATGAGGGTTAAAAACTTAAGAACTTACTGCAGACCCCACAAAAATTGAACTCAAAGTGTAGTAGCAAAGTGATAATAAGAAACTTGCAGATGCAAATGAGTTCAGAAGCAACTTGGCCCATCAGCTGTATTAACGAATCTTTGCAAAACTCCTGTGACAAAACAAGTGGTTTGACTGGCATAAACACGGAACTCTGCTAAGTGACCCATAGTAAAAAGTCTAAGACTTCAGTCTCGCTACACAAGTTTTGGCAAGACATTTTATAAATGTAAACGTACAGTACAGTAACTTACTTTTCTGTATAACACCCCACAAATAACTCCGTGTGTCCTTTTGAACTGCAATGAACAATAAACATACACCAACAGCAATACTGATCCTCTGATAAAAAGGTAATAGAAATGCCCTAAAGAAAGAAACATATACACATATATATATTGACAGTGATTCTCTCTCCATGAATAGAATATAAGCAGGTCACTAGGGAAGCTCAAATACTAAAATAAACTACATCTTAGTATACAATAGTATCTATCTTTGAGAACCTCTTGAAAATCCATCAATACATCCATGTCATGCCTGAATTTACTACCACAGACAGTTTTCTTAGGTGCAAGAAATGCATGACTCCAACACATTTGTTGTTTCCTTTGATGTTAAATGAATAACCTAGACACATGTTCTTCTTTGTTACTATTTACGTTCACTGGTACAATTTTTGACCAAATTGAAGGAGTTTTAATGACCTCTACAGTTGTACTACAGTACTAGCTGAGGTGTTTATGGCTAATCATGAAAATTCGGAAAGTTTTAGACATCTGGTGGGGTGTCTTTTTATTACCATTATGTTGATGACAGATGTTGCGTCTTAAATTCAACATTGGAAACTTGACATGCTTTAAGCATCTTCACCCTATTAATACAGGGTGAAAGCTAACCCCCTTTTCCTGCATGGAGGGTATTTGCCCCACAGTTTAGGAAGCTGTTACATGAAAAATATCTAATTAATATACAATACTTTATGATGAAAAATATCCTTAACAACGAAACTTTAGAATAATGCTAATTAGGGGGTCAGGAGGTTTCCATTCTGGTAGAGGGCAGCTTAATTCCTTTTCAATGATATATAAGTAACTTTTTATTAAAGGAAAATTAAAAACTTCTTTTTCTGAGAGTTCTTTATGTGGGTCATGTAAACAATGACGTCATATTGGGGAAGTGCAACCAAACATTTTTGAAACCTTAATCATTGAAAGTAAAGCTTTTGGACACACTTCTTGTCGTATTAACAAATAAACTGTCACAATTAATAAAAACAACAATTTCTCTTTGCTGAAGGATCTCAGCAAAACTGATTTCCCTGAGCTACAAAGGCTTTATTACCCAGTAATCTCTTCACTCGGGAATTCACTTTAGAAACAAACAAGGATGCTTATACCAATCTTGCAGTAAACATCTATTCACTTTAAATCTCCCTAAAGCTACAATATAGAACATCTCTTTTTAGAATGTTTATTACATAACAACTTCTCTTTTAAGTTTCACAGTTCTAATGGCCAGATTAAGATGATCTGGTGGTTTTCTAGTTCTCCTTATCCTTTACGATTATTCTGTTGTGTAGACCGGGTGCACCGGGAACAGCAACTCCATGCCTTCTTCTGTTCCTCTTCGCTTGCTTCATTGCGGTGGCCACCTTCATTTCTTGTGTCCATCTTTACAAAAGCCTTAAAAACCGTTGCTGGAACCCAGCAGGAGTCATGCCACCATCAATAAAATAAGGCATAGCAGGCCTGGCCAACCTTATATTGATGTATTAGCTTATTGATGGCTTTGCTCTTCATCTCTTGATTCTCCTGTGCGATATGAGCTGGCGATGGCAACAGAGTGTTAGTCTTTGCATGTATCTGTCTTTTGTTAAGTAGTTTGCTTGGTGAATATCCAGAAATTGTCAGAGTTCTGCAATACAGTATCAGGAACTTGTGCCAAGATTGTGCCAAAATGTGGCTCTCTTTACCTAGGCATGTTGACACCAAAAGCTTGTAACATCCAAAATCTTTTTACAACATGAAAGTCTATACCTCATTCATGTTTTAATGAGCATTTGCTCCTTCAAACTTTGCTCACGATCACTCCTTCAGTCAAACGTCTGATAATGACTCCAGTCAAGTCAGAGAAAGCATTCAAGGTCAGAAAGGCATTTCATACTTAGGACCAACAATATGGAACAATTTACTGGTAAGCTTAAAAACAATGGACTATTCACCTTTCATTCATAGTAATTCTACATGTTTCTAAACCATAGAGAAACACTGAAAGGACCCACGTAATAAACATTTATATTTTTGTTTTTTTGATAAAGTTCTTACTTCTTCAGGAAGCGACGTATACGATAATTGAAATAACAGTGTACAACCCAAAACATTGAGTATCAGAAATACATTAATAGTACAAACATGAGTCTTAAACACTGATTGATGAAGACCTTAACATGACATCATCCTGTTTGACGTTGTGCAGTTTATGGTTGTCTAAGAAAATGTCAAATTGCAAAAACGTACACGAATAACTAGTTCTTTCGAATTACAAAAGCAACGACAGCATTTGAAATAAGCCTGAAATGGTTTTTATGGGGCTTGTAATGATAGCCAGACATGACGTTTAGTTACAAATTGCCCGTTATTACTGGCATTGCATGGACAATATAGTTGCACTTTAATCATCTGCTGAACAGCGGTCTCACTGTATTTGTCCTTTATGAAAATGCGCAGTTGACAATTTTAAGATACAGTTAATTTAAGATAAAGGTGGATTGCCCTTCAGGTAGGTTAGTTCTCGTGACAAGAAACGTATGAATGGAAAATTTTCATAACTTGGACTTGATTTAACTACCAGTGTTCTGGTGGGAATTACTTGGATCCAGGTCTTAGGTAGACCATCGATATCGAGGTTTGAAAACATTGATCTTATATAGAAAAAAGAGTAATAAAAAACTGTTTATGAGGGTATTTTATAATACTTACAAACTCTCTCCTCGCTTAATTTTAGGAGCTATATTCAACTAAAAGCTTTTCAGAAACTAACAATTTACGACTAAGCCCTCCCTAAGAGGAAGGGAGGTTGAATGTGCAAGGAGCCCTTGATTATCAAATCTAGGACTGACATGATGTCCCAACATTTTATACTACGCATTGTGATAGTAAACGACCTATTCATTGATTGACTTACGACCAACTTTTAAAAAACAAGTTGCTATTCTCCTTGTTCCAATGCTGTCTCAGTATTCAAATAGTTCTTCCTCATTCAAAAATTGGTTTGTCCAGGGATGTGCTTGTGCCATTACTTATATTTTGCAATAAATTTTTCAGAAAACAATCATGTTCTTCTGTGATATTACAAGTAATCTATTAGACAAATCCGATTTTTCTTGTTTGTATCAAAGAATAAACGTTTTCTGAGCGTTACCTTTAACCCAACATATTATGGCACACAATGATTAATAATATTAAAATTATTCTTATAAAACAAAGCTTTTAAACAAATGTTACAACTTCTCTTGGAAGTAGTTGGAACTTCCACCCTTTGTCGTATTTGATACCTCTATTCTTGGCAAAGTAAATTAGGACACAGGAAAATTAACTTTCTGTCAAAATAATTTCAGCGCCAGATAATAAAAGGAAATAGTGAAGAATGATTGATGCATTTGAATATAGTTCTGGCAGATGAAGTACTTTCAGTATAATGAAGCAACACCACAAAAAGACAGTCGCCGCAAGAAATAGAATTGAATCACATCACTTGGCCTTTGCTGTTTTCCAAAAGCACACAGTACCTTATATATCTCAATGTTCAATATGCTATGTAAGCTGATTGTGTTTGTTTCTTTCAAATTTCTTTTGATCTTGCAAACATATCTTTACCTTCCGTCAGCAAGTTTCCTGCCTTTGGTGATATCAAATTTAGAGAAGAATTCTCTGATTACATTGCATGCTGCTTAATACCGATCGCTAGATGAGTTATTAGCTGCATGCACTAGTCGCCAATCTTGCCAAATCTTATTGTGTTGCATTTTTCTTGACCAATCTCTTCAGAATTCTATTACTATTTCTTATTTCATCTGATTTTAAATTATTGTCCTTTCTGCTCCATCTTCAAAACTGTTGCTTTCGCTTTTTGTGATCATTGTATTCATTTGATTAAAATCAGATTAAAAGCAGAACATGCTGGTGTTTCTTGCAAAGGAAGTAATTGATCTCTCTTTTAACTTAAACATTTGTTGTAAATTAACTCTTTCTGGTAGTACGATGGAAAACGTCTTCCAAATGCATCATTCAGTTATAAACTTATCAGTCAGGACGACACACGCAGCAAATGGAAAACTGTTGAGTGATTAGCCCCGAAATATTAATGACGACACCACGAAATTTTCATGTAAAAACATAAACATACAAAGGCTTTGCTTATTTCCACACCCTACTATCCATATTTCTGTCTGGCTATCCATCCCCTCCATACTACCCATCTTTCTATCCTGCTATCCATGTAATCGATCTTATTGACATAATAAAGCATAGTAAATGTAAGAAAACACATGATGACTTATATTACTAACTTACTGATGCAAGTTTACATAGTTGAATAACAGATAGATAGTATTACATAAAAGTTTTCATTTGTAAACCAGTGTACAGACGAGCTTACGTCTGGTACTGACTCCTCAGACAGCTATAATGTGATATTCCTTGGAATAAAGTCTTTCCCTGCCCGCAACAGAGTGCACATCATAGATCAGATCTTTTCCCTGGCCCTTTTCCCTTAGCAATGTTCTTCTGCGTTGTGGACGTAGTATCTAGACTCAGTCATTAGAGTAAAGCAAACAAGTAAATGTTATCCTTATCATCTGCCCATAGTAGATCAGAGACGGAAGATCTTGTGTAAGGATACAAATAACAGTCCAAAGCATCTCTTCTTATCTATGTTTCTTTTCTAGCAGTTTATTCGTCCGTCAGTTTCCCAAATGCTACTAATGAGTAACGTCAGATAGAAACATGAACTTCTTCAAGCAGTCACGGTTCTTTGTTTTCAGATTTTATGAAATTCGCTTAACTGATACTTGAAAAATCAACAAAGTAACTTAATGATGTAACGAAAGCATAATGTTATTGACAGTGTAATTTTGGTACATTAACTAGTAGGAACCTGGTACTGCAACATGCCAAACTATCACAATAGAATGGCGACATTTTGCTTTCATAATATCTTTTGGCTATCAAGGGACCAAAGAGAAAGTTATTGGGCAAACATTGGATGTGATTCTCGTGCACCTAAAGGAACTGGGTGTCAATTCCGAAATGTATAGATGAAGTTAAAATGGCAAGGTCCGACTGAGTTCACGCTTTCTGGCTACCCTTTTTGGTTATATATTTGAAAAATGTTTGGTAGTCATATCAATAAAAAGAGAGTTTGATACTAAGGAATTAACTAAACACAGAGATACATGGAATTGGTGTTGGCATAATCCATATGACAACAAATGCAAATGTAAACTAAGACTTATATAGGACCTTTGATAGGAACGATATAGAGGAAGTGGCAAATAATGAAAAAGTTACTAGACCATGGCTAACTATCGCCGTGAGAAAAAGAGTCACCCAGTCTCCATAAACATCAATAATATCACTGTTTCATTTTGAACTCAGTTTTATGGCATTAGGTAGCATTTGATACCGGAAAGCTCTTGTTACGAGATCGGCCCTTAAGTTCCATGGTACTCATACTATCTAACACACATTGAGTAACAAATTTCCTTAGCTTGTGCAACTTCTACCAAAATGTATTTGGTACATTTTGGCAGGAGCGCACGGCCAAAGGGGCTGAGGGGGGCTACAGCCCCCCTAATTTATTCAATTGTTATATTTTTTTCAGGCCAAAAGTTTTCCGGGCCCTTTTGTAATTCCTTAATAAGAAATAAAAATGAAATAATTTAAGTCTTACCAGCCCTCCGAATCAGCATCGACATTCCAGCCAAGTTGAAGTGTTTTAGTCGATTCATGTCACAATAATTTTCGAGGAAAGGAGTATTTTTTCGGGAAAATAATCAACAGTACAGGAGACGGGAAAATAGCATTTTTTCAACGCTGTCAATCACTTGGGCATTTTGAATTTCAATCCATCTTGTACTAAATACTATTCATAACCGAGTAAGCCACTCTGTCAGAGTAGGTTTGGTACCCGATAAATTGGATATCTGATATCTAAAGCTCTCGGGTCCTTTCAACTGAAAGGCATTGTATCAAAAGCTATCGGTGTCAAAGGCTCTGAGTTCCAAATCAGTCAGCCATATCATGGATACTCAAAATGAAGAGGAGTAGGAGGGTTTTTTCCTTTGTTGATGGCTAACCATGGTCAACTAGTATCTTCTTTTACTTCATGATTTGCTTCTATGTAAAGGAAACAGAATAATTTGTAATATTTGTAATATGGCTTCATAATGCCTTAGATGCTGTTGGAGGCTTCTGTATTCCATGAGAGGAAAAGATGCGTACAGCATTAAAATGTGTGATAAACCAAAGATGTAAGCCTTCTAAAACTACTTATTAATTGGATTTATAAACTTTTCCAGTGACCTATTGTTTAAATAGATACTCGTGATAGATACCTATGCCCGATTTGTTTTATTTCTCATAATGCTAGCAAATTTAATTAATTCACAAGCTCTACACTAGTTTATTTTCTGTACCATACTTCATCTTAAAGTTTTTAAGAATATATAAAAAGCATATACTATTTCTGCAATTTTTGCATAGGTCTTACGATATTTACAAAGAGACACCGTAATCTGAAACAAGCTTCTGTATCGTACTTCATTTCGGTACATTTTACAATGATATTTTACAGATAATAAGTAAAAACTAATTATGCCTTACTATATCTACGAATTGTAGGTTGTCAACATTGCTGTAAATCTTCTATCAAGAGAGTTTTTATTAAACTTTCCTTTCTAAACTACACTTACAATGGAAACATTTTTCCTTGCTCATCTTTAAACTTAAAGTTAACTCTTCATCGCAATACCTTTCTTTTACGCAATAAAATGCGGTTTTCATTTCAATCGGTATTGAAAGAACATGACTTTTTATAGCCCTTGACCTCGTGGAGCTCTAAGGCTTAATATGTCAATGAAATACTTATGAACTTTAAAGCTTGTGAACACAGTCTGCCTAATCCGACATCTTTTGTTGTGTACAAGAGGTTTCCGACTATCGGCAGACCATTGACTGCAACTGAAGTGCTATTCCTTCTTCAGACATGAGTTTTCGTCATTTTCACCTAACACATGGATCATAGCTCCCTTACTGCTTTCTTATCCGTCTTTGCTCCTCTTCTCATCTCCATAAATATTGTGCTCGGGTCACTCTTTGAACGACGACTGAAGTATTTTGGGTGGGATATTTCGAGGGTTGTTGATTTCCTTTAAAGTTGCACCTGCTAGAGAATTATGTTCACCATCAAAAGCTCGTTTGCTGTAGTCTAGATTGAGAAATAGATATAACTCAGCAATTTTTGAGAGATGAATTTAAATATGTCATATAATTAAGAGGTGTATTTACGGCCTGATCACCTTTGTTTTATCATATTTACACATTATAAGTAAATTCTTTCATGTCATTGGATCCTGTTAGTTACTTGCATTTCACAGACAACAAATAATAACCTAACACGACTGTAATCATTCTGGTTACTCCCCAGCAACTGCGTGGTCCATTATTTATTTCATTTGTGTCTGAATAAGGCTAAGTCATTCGTGTATAGGTCTTAAGTGGCCTTCTTGAATACTTCTCCTCCCTTCAACAGTTCCAACAAAAAGTATTCCGACCTTATTGGAAGCTTTTAGAACCACTGAAATAGATTTACATCTCAAAAAGAAAATCTATGACATAAGGACTTACTTGTCTTATTTGGGAGCGAAAGACTTCAAGAAACTTCAAGCGAAAGACTTTAAAGAGTTAGTTGCTCTTTCATTCTCAGTTTAGCTACGAAGACCTCTGCTCCGTTAATACTAGGTCAATTCTTTCATTGCCTCCTATTACTACTATATACTACGATGACTATAGTTACAACTCTTATTTGTAGTATAAACTATCTAATATTGAGGATGAAGAATTAATTTCATTAAGAATGACTGAACCAAAGTCAAAGCCAAAGCATGTGCCACCTACCTTATGCAAACTACTGCGACAAAGATAGAGATCTCAAATTTAAAAAGGGTGATGGCCAAGGATATTGTGTCAGATTGGAATGACCAATCGGAGATGTTGAGAATCTCATCGGGAAATTTCGACGAGGGGGGGGGGGGGGGGGGGGGGGGTGATTGGGAAAAAAACAAGGGAGGGGTGTTGTGGCGGTGAGGGAGGAAAATTTTTTGGTTTTGCGATAGCTCTTTTTAGCGCACTGTTTCT
>JAAAKM020006971.1:7067419-7077742 GCA_010016025.2 Alatinidae sp. Z8VKAUB7J3 | reverse complement strand
GAAGGGGGAGGGGGGGGAGGGGGGGGGTGGGGGTGGGGGGTGGGGGGAGGGGGGGGGGGGGGGGGGGGGGGTGGGGGTTGGGGGGGGGGGTGGGGGGGGGGGGGGGGGGGGAGGGGGGGGGGAGGTTGATTGAGAAATACAACCGGAATGATTGATGTGGCTGTCTGTGAAGAAAATTATTTGCCTTTAGAATAGCTATTTTTGATCAAGTTTTTCTCTTTTCGATGATATATCCTGCACAGGCAATTTACTCAAAGTTTGCATGACCTGTTCGACGTTGTCCGCGAACGTATTTTCATAACTGTATTCGTTTGATTGATAAGAGGAACTCTCTTTTGAATTTCGTCACAAATTTCTAACAAAACCCCTGGTAAGACGTGCAGTGAAAAATCTCGGTTGTATTTATATTAAATTCAAGGGGATGATTAGCTACCTTTGTTAAAAGAGATACTTGGATTAATTTATCTTCAAACTTTATTGTCCTCTTAAAAAGCTCTCATTAAGCTCATAAATAAGCATTTAAATGGATGTGCTAATGTGTAGTTATAAGGTTATGATACTATCACCATTTTTGTCCTCGCACATCTCCTAAAATGTTATGGTTTTGGTGTTGAATCCGATTCGTCATCGAGTCTTGACCAATGTTCGATCTAACTTTTTCTTTTGTGTGCTGGGAACTAAACGTCGTGTGAATAGTAAATGTAATTCTTGAGCAATTTCTAGGTAGTCCAAATGACAACAGAGCCCGTTTATATATAGTCATCGAGCCTGAACTGAATGTTGGGTGAAATGCTTTCCGAACTGCACGGCTAATTCTATCCAGGTGCACGATCTTGCTTTAGTGCATCTCAGCGGGAGCGTCGGTTCTTACATAATTTTGACTGCATTAATTAAGAGATACTCATGAAAATTAATCAGGAGAGTAGGAATTTGTAAAACAGAAAGCAATACACCAGCAGAGGGTAATGACGTACTATGTTTACAACCATCAACCTGTAGGAACTTTGAAATAATCTCATAATGACTAAGCCACACCTTCAAGATCCAATGCAAATTTTCATTCGAGAAATTTAGTGCGAATTCTAGGCAAATATTGGAAAGGTCAACCAGGAAACCTTTTAATGATTGCTGCAGTACGCTCGGCCTTTTGGCAAGGAATGGATGTAGTATCTGTTCTCGTTGATGACAGATGTTCTCCATAATCCGCGAGAGGCGGTCCTACTGGGCGGTTGAGCATGGCTCATGGCTTGCTAAATAGAGGGACGTTGCCTTTGGACACTCCAGCTCCTCTTTATTTATTAGTTAGCATGTTTGGTGGTTTTCTACTTATTTGGGGCGGTTTCAATGTTGGGCTCACTGCCCATCAGGGGTCTTTGATTGAGAGACTGCAGTAAGCTTAAAATTGATATTTCTGAATCCCCTCGTTCCAACAAACCCCAGCAAATTTGTGAAGAGGGGGTGTCCTTAGGTTGTTTTCATAATAACCACGTATTTCTACTTTCTACTCAATTTACCTAAAGCTCACACAGAAGCGTTGCAGAAAAAAATCGTTAATAAAGTGTTGTTAACATAATGCACTATTTAAATTTAAGTTAACATAATGCACTATTTAATCTCTCTTTGCTTCAAGACATTCTCAAAAGCAGTTTTCTAAGTGCTGCCATGTATAAAATGCTAAAATGGATATTGAAAGAAAGTTACATCCATATTACGTCAGGGAGTGTTTCACGTGATGAGGTTTCTAGGAGAAATATTTTAGGGAGAATGTATGTAAATTAGCATAGGGATTTGTCATGTTTTCAACCTCTGAGCGCCCGTCTTTAAACCCTAAGATGGTTGAAATCTTTTGTGTTGTCCTGTTTATGTTTCACCAGCTATAGATTGCAATTTAAAACTACGGCCAAATCAGATAAACTATTGAAATTGTATGCCCCCTGGGATAGTGTTTCGTGTAATGCTATAAATTTTATTAGAGTCCAGAAAACATAGATGACGATTTAACCTCGGAAAAACTTTCATGTAAACGTTTTCTCTATAAATAAAAAAGATTGATAGACTGATAACGTTTCCTAGCCCTGCAATCAGTAATCTGTATTAGGACCATATTATGCTTAATTGGTAAAACATTGGATCCAGCTAAACAATGATTTACCTAGGCTTGCTATCATTAGGTGTCTTTAATGTTATATGTTCTCAATACCAATACCCATTACGATTAATATCTTGATGATAACTGTTGGGGACACAGCAAGAGCACGGCTATATTTCATACAGTTTTTTCTTCTACAGACGTAAGACAAAAATAAAATAATTTTACGTACATATAGTTATGGTACTGATTTCTTTTACTTCAATTACATGTTGTTTTTATAAGGTATGCATAAGCAAGGCTCCATTTCAGGCTCTAAATATGCTTATCATATGCTTAGTTTCAGTCAAATTCAAATCCAGAAAATGAGACTCGAGCACACAACCGTATGTGTAGCAGGCTGCTACTCTACTAACTTAGCTACAAAGGATATTGTACACTTCGGGATTTATAGCATGTGGTATTTGTAAGCCTTGGACTTGTTTAATAAACATAACGCTTGTAAGGATAAACATGAAAAGTAACCCGACGTTTGAACTATATGTAGGACTCTCCTCACGCTCAACAATGAAAGCATTGCACGTGAATTTAAATTATAGGTCGGCCATTTTGGCACAATCACGAGAATGTTACTGCTCAGAAAAAACAGGCTTGGCAATATGCTTAGTATATACGTATTTTTTCAGCAGTCTTAGCCTATTTATGCTTATAAGCGTTATGTTTATAAAAAACAACATGTAACTATCTAACAAAGTTAGCATAGTATTAAGAGTACAAGCAAAATACCACAATGTCCTCATAAAAACATTTTAATATGTTAATTATCATGTCAGACTCTTATTTTTCCTAGTCTCTTTCTATCTCTGTCTCTCCTTCATTTCAAAAGCCTCGTACTGCAGTTTTGGGTGATCAGCAATATTAGTCATTGTATATGGAAAATCACTTGCCAGCATTTATTAAAGAGATCCATTATACGTTGAACCACATAGCATAACTTACCAGTGTGGCCAAAGGTGCCTGCATTTGCTAAAGTCAAAGGGTTGGAGCAGCAACTGAGGACATGTGCGTGGGTCACTGGTTGGAGTCCCCATGGTGACCTACTTCTTATTTTTGGAATATAAACGTTACATAACAATTGTCTTTCAAAAATAGCACAAGCTAAGCGTAATCAAGCATTTAGTACTGCTCAGAGATTTCCCCATTTTTCTGCAAACACACCTGCAATTATTTTCCTATCAATAGCACCCATCTTCCCATCGTGCGTGTTCAAAAGAATGTTTTAATGTGCACCAGTTGTATATTACATTCAATAATTACAATGTTTCATTACTGATTAGCGGTTTCCAAATTTTTTATCCTATCGCCCCCATGCCACACCGAAGTGCCTCCAAAACTGACACATGCGTCAAACAAGTACCTCGCTCTTTATTTAATATAATGCAAATCAAACACAACAACAGATGTTTGAAGCTACGTGGCACTCTGTCTGGCTCTCGCATTAAGTATTCTAGTTCTTAAATGTGTGCAGAGGCCTACAGGGTCCTTTTTTAACTTTAGATTTTCCATTGGTGCATTGATGTACTACATACCTTCCCGGTCTCCTCTGTTTTGCCTTACACCACAAATTCGCATTCTGTGACGTGAAGGACTACTTATTGCCTCTTATCGAAAAGCTCCTTTGAACAGCCCTCACCGGAACCAAAACAAGATAAATAATTTGCAGAGCTTTAAGGAGAGTGAAAATGGGAAACAAAAAGAATAAAAGATAGATACGCCGGGTAAAAAACCCTTCATAGATATTTGTTTCTAGATACACCAAAGTTTTGAAACAGAGAGTTACAAAGCTTTATCATTAGCAATACCATTTAGAGCTTGAATGATTTAAATATTTAAGAGACCATGGCACTTACCTGCCCTATGACTTTGAATCCGTGCTTCTTAGCTATTTTGTTAGCAATATCTACATGAGGTGGATTTATATGAACAGCCCATGTATTCGAATAGAATTTTTGCGCCTTTCTACGATGTTTCTTATGACTCCTGTGCTTCTGTTCTCGTTTAGAATGTGTCGTATTTTTGTGAACATGTCCATCTATCGATATATCAAGGCATAGAAAAACTAGCAATAGCAGAGAAAGGTTCCACAGGCTCTTGCGTAATAGTAGCACTTCTAATTTCATACTGATTATTATAAACTACTTTACTACGAATTATAAAAATAGGTATCCATATAATCTACTATTTTTATGTTATTCTGATTTTCATTATATTTAGAAGAAAAATTTATGCTAATATATTTAGATAAAGATGAAAGTTTATGGTGCCGTTGAATCTTAGTCCATCCACTGCACTCCGAAGCTTCTAAATGAACGGGTAGCGCTATAGAAGATTCGGCCCTACGCATAACCCGTGACATGGTTTTCAATGGTTAGTCGAGATTTGAATGTGATGTTTGCAATGTGCCTATGATTATTACTACGCTCGGTTGAATCTGATTACATTCTTGTCAAACAGCGGCAGAGCAGGAATTTGGTGCTGTGCGCCATTTTGTAATCGAGGCGCTTTTTCTCGCTGTAGTCGAAGAACGTGCCTGATAAATACAGACCTACTACAGCAACTCTTAAGTAAGACGGTGATTGAAGATCTGGTACTTTTGAGGTCAAATACATCCAACAGGTACTGTTCGATGCCGCAGAAAAACTCGGCTGCACGATACTTCTCGAAACTCGGCAAGCAAAACTATCCAGATATTTATTCATCCTTGAATTTTAGGTAGCAGTAAATCCCACAAACCTTTCTCAGTCCGTTTCTTACACTCACATTCCTGCGTAAGGTAGGCCAATGGAAACTATCAATCTAATATCTTCCCATTCACTCTTGATTCAGTGTTCCTTATATCAATTTTACTTTACTGATGTTCCATTTAAAATCGTTCAAAATATCAAATTTCCATTTTAACATTAAACAAGTACCATAGTTTTGAGTTTTAGTGTGTATTTGAGTTTACAGTTTCTAATTAAACATGGCAAGTGCCAAGTCAACAAATCACAAACAGCGCTGAATATGTATGATAATGTTAAAAATATCATCAGCACTCTACGTAATGATGGCTCTCAGGAAAATATTCAATTTGTGACTATTTATGGAATTCAAAAATATAAACACTCTATTGGAAAGATATTGTCTAAAACGACTCTTCTATTGTTTTTATGTATCGTTGTCGTGCATTTATGTTATACTAGAAAGTCAACAAGATTTATCTCTTAAAATCACTGCAATTGTTGTTTGTGTATAAACGTTCAAATTTATAGTATATATAGAAATTGATAATTAGTTTTCGTCCTGAGCTAAGCGGTAAACATCTTTTGTAAAGCGCCTTTGAATTTGTTTGACATACAAATAGCCCAGTGTGATTACCATGAATTCTTCCCTCAATCGTGGAATACTGTTATATTCATTGCGTGCTTTATACTGGATAGTTTAATAATGTATTGACTACTTGCCCCTACTTTGGACATCACTAGAGCAGAAATCACTGCAGTTATTTTCCGCTCTATAAAATTATACTATAAAATTGGTCTAACTATTCAAATCACGCTACCAGTGCAGATACAAACAAAGAAATGCAAGCAACACAGTTTGACAAAACAGGTTGAAAGAGTTTCATTTATTTCATACGATAAATAATTTAGTTGATGAAAGTAACTGTGTTATTTTTCATGTTTAGTTTTCTTTGTACATTGTTTATATATAGAGTAAAGCTTTGCTCTTCCATTTATCGTTTTACTTCATAATTTACAATATAAATGCACTATATATCTAATCAGCCTCAATTCCAATGTGAGACAGATGCATAAGATAATTCTGGTATTGTGAGACTATTCATAAGTGTAAGGAGTTACGTAAACAATAGAGTAGCTGGATGGCAGCAGTCTCTTATAGCATGAACGATAAAAGTTTACATCGCTACGCAGCCGCATAGTACATCATCCTAAACACAATTTGGAAGAAACATAGTCTTAGAAGCTCACGACAGTTCCGTATTGATCTACAACAAATCTAGGCCACCAGGGAATGAGAACTCCACTGTCATTATTTATCGTTATAATGGAAACAACGGACACGTGGAAAAGACCAGCAACAAATCCACTGGTTATACGTTAAGTTAACTCTATCCAACAGTAAAGTATTGGTTAAATTCCCTCTTTGGGTATTAGGTTCTTTGATCACAGTCTGTATTTACAGCAATGAAAAAGGAAGCCTAATTAACGACTACCCTTCTCTGAAAATCTTAACGTAACAACGAAAGAAGGCCTCTAGACGACGGAATGGTGCCTTGGTTTCTAACAAATATTTTCACGTGACTTTTTTGTTGCATTGTTAGGTTAAACGACTAATAAAGATGACTGGACGATAAAAAATATTAAAAACTTTATTCAGCTATTGAGTCAGTGTTTACGGCCTTTATCTGCATTCTGTGGTTTTCGATTTAAAATTATTCATGTTAAAATGTTTGCCAGTACAGGTTTCTATTTTTATTTAGAGAGAAGAAGGGAACAGCAAGGATGTAAAGCGTATAAAGCATCAGCTTGACTTTCTACGGTACTATACTAGAGACACAACATGTAGTCTTCCAATTTTCAAAGACGCAATTGACTCCGTCTTGTTTGATTAGAAGATACCTTGCACTCCCTGTTTAAGGCATTTGGTAGAACAAATAACCAACATTGCATTACATAGCCGATTCCTATTGCAAATGTTAGGACCCCGACGGAGATCTTGGAATAGGGACTCTGCGGGAGTTACACCAGCTTACATCTTATGAATACCTATATCTTTTTAAGAAGTATTAACACTGTGTTAGACATTTCAGAACAATTTTCTGGATAACGCATCTGCTTTTTTTCAAACTTCGTGATGGCTTCAATAAGAACCGGTGGGCGTCAATTTAAAATGAATATACCCTAGTAAACCATTAACGACCAAGCACTGACCATGTATATTTAGAAAAATAGAAAAGTCATGGAAGGGCAAACAAATTGTAGAGACAGGCATTTAACTCTAGTGATAATAAGCAAAATGAACTCAGTGTTTAGATACTAGATATCTCCATGATGACCATCATGATTTCAAGTGGTGCCATCAAAGGTGGTTTCCTCTTGTCGTTAATAAGAGAGGAAACGTAAACTCGTGGACTTTTAAATAATAGCATCTATTGTTTCTATTTAAAAGTACAGGCGCAAACTGATGACAGCGACGATTTCTGAAGCTTTTATTTGGGCAGTTGCCACAGGACGTTGTGTTGAAAGAACGAAGGAATACAGTCTATTCACTATCTTTCCCGCATGTTTTGAATGTGCTGGCTCTGAGTCAACAAAAGAATGTTACGTTTAATATTTTGTTTGATCACTCAGTAACTCTAGTGTCACTTACTCACAATCTACGCTGTTTGGCATATTTAGATCATTTGTCAAGTCAGTAAGTCACTTCCACATCTTGTCACTCACTCTTTAACAAAGATTTGATGTGATTTGTATTAAGGAATAATCTATAGCAGAACTAATCAGTCACTGAACTAACATTTTTAGGCTCTTATCACAATCCTTAATGGACATCTATAGTTTATATTGTTAATCAAAAATATGACTTAAAACTTTTCATTTTAAATATGCCGCACATTCTGTAATGGTACGATTTGATAAACTGGTCCTCAATGACCACTGTCGTACAACAACTCGAAATAATGAAACAACTGCAAGATATCCTATAATCTCTTTCTTTAAACATTCTATATAACAAATTCTACATAACAAATATTCTGTAATCTCTTGCTTTAAACAACAAGACAACAAAGCACAGGCGCTTTTGTGTTCCTCATTTACAATTGACTAAATATTGCCATTCAACAGTTTATATTCATTATGTACAATAGTTTCAAATTAGCCAATTAAAATAGGACAAAGAGCTGTGACAAAAGATGACTGATGATCAAGATAATGGGCTGTACGAACAACGGTGACGGAACGATTCTTAAAGTACACAAGGAGATGGTCTATAACCTCTAGGGACTCCTGCGGAAGGCTTATCAAATGTCTGATGTTTATCGTGACAATTGCAATGCTCCTCAGTTGTTCGTAATGGTATCTGTCACATTTACTCTAGCGATCACATCAGACCATAGTTGGAAGAATAATCTCTTACTAGTTTAGTTTATTCTTCCAACTATGATCACACGAAAAGTAGTCACGACACAAAACATCTCGAACGAAAGTATGTTGATGCTTGCCTTCGACTACATCTTAGATGTGTACTTTATCGCTACTTGGCGTTATTGATAGATAATGTTATGTACGTTTCATAATTTCTCCTGTTAAAAAATTTGTCTGAATAATTTCCACTAAACTCAAATAAATGTTTCTAAAACAATTGACATGGAAATATTTTGTCAGTCTTTTTAGTCTGAAGTAATTAGTAGATACCGTTCGCTCCGTTGTTAGTTGTTACAGAACCCCCTTAGCTTTTCTGAGAGTCTGTAAAAACGACACAATAATATATCAATGTAGAAACATATGAATAGGCGTATAAAAAAGGATGAATAGTATTGAAATTTGTCGATTGATAACTTGATTCTAAATAGACGTACACTCGTCGTAATTTGGAATACAGCTCTTTTTATTGAGAAGCAACCGTTTCTACCAGAGGGTCTTTGAAGCCGTAGCATTCAACATTGATGAAAAGTTAATTTTCCCTCTTTTATTTACTACTTATGTCATGTTTGTTAAAAAGAGCTGCGTCAACTTAGCAAAATAACGTGTGCCCTCAAATACTATGTTAATCCAAATGCCCAAAACATTTGTTGCAAAGGCAGTATTCATATTTCTGAAATATTTTGCAGAACTAATAGCCAGGAGCCAATACTAAATACGTTTACGGTGAAAGCTTTTAGCAAAATAAATCCGTTAATCAACGCAATATTTAAATTTTGTGCCACTAAGCAGCTTTTTAACATCATTTTGCCCGTTAGGTTACTTCATGATTTTTATTTTCCTTACAGTTCATAAACAAATACTGTTGAACTTCTGGCAATCTCCTCGTTTTCTTATTTAGTTTGATTGATTGTGACATTCGCCCCTCAGTCAGTTGGAAAGGATATGAATACCCTTTGTATTCTTGCATTATTTGTATTCCTCGCTGTCAAATCGAGGCTCATCAGTCTGAGAAGTCCAATTTTGTCACTGCAAATGGAGAACTATAATGACCATAAAAAGTCGGTTTTGATCAAAACCTGGAGAAATAGAAAGTATGTCGGAACGAGGAAAAGTTTTATGATAAACTTTTATGGTATACTCTTTATAATAAACAGTCAAATTTATGAAATATTGTCTCTCCATTTAACTGGCCTGTGATGAAATGTCCCTCAGTCTGTAAGGCCTCATCAGTTTTAAAGTGATTCCCAGCAAAGCCCTGTAAAATCTAAAAGAACAACAAATAACTCTACTATGTTTAGCATGACTTAGTGTGGCATAAGTACACCCCACGAGGGCCTTATTTGCATACAAGTAGCAACAATTTCCTTTGTCTTTTCATAATTTAGAGTTTCCTTGAAAGTTCTCTCATCAGATATCATTTCCATGTAAAGGATGTGCTTCAGTGGCCCCTTCACGTATTACAATTTAACTTTCTCTGCAAATGTTTGTTAAACATGTGTTAAATGCGGTGTAATGTCGGCTGATATTTAATTATAGGGATCATAACTCAGAGGAAGAGGCTGAAAATTAATTAAAATGTAAGGGAAATTGGAATTGGCTACATCAAAATATTCGTACATTATTTGAAATAGCGTTTACAGAACAGCCGACTAATTTTCGATGTTGTAGGTTTAACAAAATGGTACATAAACCCATCATTTGCAAATTTTGGGAGGGACCAGTGGAGGTTATAAAAAACGAATGAGTAACTAAAACGGAAATGAAGCATTTGAGTCACAAGTATTTTCTATCATCTAATTTTAATAAACCACAAACGTCACAGAAATATAGGTATTCTTTCCAACAATCAAAGCAATCACAGGAAATTAAGCTATTATGTTCACATTTCAGTTTTTTTACAGGTTGTCCTAAAGTATTTGAAAAGGTTACCGTACTTCTGCAAGTAAACGCAATTAGTTTAAATAAACCATTGTTATCTCCGGAAGATATCTTCAAAGTCATCGCCCACATTATCACCGTGGATTC
>JAAAKM020006971.1:7032288-7065315 GCA_010016025.2 Alatinidae sp. Z8VKAUB7J3 | reverse complement strand
ACTTGTGACTTGCAACTTGCGACTTGAGACTTGCGACTTGCGACTTGCGACTTGCACAAAACTGGCGTGCGCGTACTGAAACGTGTCCGTAATGTTTACATATGTCTTACGTACAAAAGTTACCTACATACACATAACATTTTATAAAACAATTATAAAGAGTACTATTGGTTTTGATACTTAATACAAGTGTACATTTTGTTATTCATACAGAGTATAGGCCTTCTATCTTCATCAGCATTCACACAAGCATATACCTCCCATAAAGCCAAATGACTTGTAAACTATAGCAAGCAGTATCTGTCTGTTGCCTCTCACCCACATCTGTTTCTCGCTTTCAGATGATTGCAACTGCTATTATGGGAATGTACTCACTCAAGTGGAAGCATAATCTAGGAGTGGTAAGTAAAGAATCTTGTAACATCATCAATTCTGAACAACGTTAACAAGTTTGACGAGCATTCAAATCTCAGCTTGACTACATTTCCCTTTATCTTAAATCCAATTTCTTGTCGCTGAAAGGGATAAGGCATAAAGTCACCCTTCTCCTTCCTCCCTAATAAACCAGCTTATTTATACACTTGAGATTGCTGTTACCATGACAAGTCTTGTCCTTAAGTTCATCGACCAACAACATCAAGAAACTGCAGTCAGTGCAAAGTTTTGCTTGCAGGGTTATAGCAAACACAAGGAAGTTCAATTATACTACGCCCATACGTCTATAGATATATTTAATCGCACTCAGACATTAAGCGAGGAGTTCAAATTCTCAATTACTGAATGTCGTATATTACGTTTTCAAAATATCTGATACAGAGTGTAGAGAAAGTATACCTCATCCTATAAGCTATTGTCTACCAGGTTTACAAAAGAAACACGTTCGTTTACAGCAATGGGTTTTTATCACTCAGGTTTGGAAAAATCGCTCAGCTATTGATATTCGTAATCAGGTAATTACAGCAGGGGTGTTGTACTCGTTTTTAATAAACTACATTATTTTGCTGACCGCACAAGCAGTTTCATTCTATACAATGAAAGGTATTAAAATTTGAATGTGATGAGATCGATGATGTGGCAAGACCTTCAAGTTAAACTCATGGCTAGAAATTGTTGTCGTCTTGATATCAAGACAACTTGATATCAAGGTTTGATTGTTCATGGGTACAAAAACAGATAGCCTATTGAGTCCTTTTTAGATCAGACCTACATTAGAAAGTTTATTCAATTAAAGCAATG
Source organism: Alatinidae sp. Z8VKAUB7J3 (assembly GCA_010016025.2). Taxonomy (NCBI): domain Eukaryota; kingdom Metazoa; phylum Cnidaria; class Cubozoa; order Carybdeida; family Alatinidae; species Alatinidae sp. Z8VKAUB7J3. The sequence goes on along the minus strand of JAAAKM020006971.1, from coordinate 7,064,079 downwards.
TCACTGTTCTCGGCCAGCTGTCCATAGAATGGGATCCAGCCATCGGCAGACTGGGAATATACAGCTTTATCTTCAATGTTCAAGATCAAGTCAAGGCAGCACGTGAGATACGATAATTACCAAACTTTGTTTTTAATAATATTGTATTGGTTGTTAAATTTATATGTAAAGATTCTTATGTTAGTATTGTACCAGTTTACTTCCAAAAGCGCAGTAGTGTTATTTCTTTGTCCCTGGCGTTCCGTTTGCGTCTGTCCAGTTGTGACACTCATGTATACATCTCTATACAAAACTATGCAACACTATTTTAAGGGTTGCTATCCATCATTAATTCCCAGGCATCTGTACCAGTTTTATACAGTAGAGCTTGCTATGCATATGAAATGCTTTGAGATTGTTGTAAAGTAACAACGTAATTAGAAACAATAAATTCGAGAAAGTATTTTTGCGTATTGTAAATTTTAGAGTTTGCACGTGGGCGTTAACATTTCTGTATAACATTACCTTTAATTCAGAACATTGATCTTTAATATACGATGTGCTTGTTTGAATTTTGTGTTACTGATTTCTACCGTAAGTATTATTTCCATAAAGTGAGGTAACTGGAATGTGACCTCATTCCCTAAAGCATTCCGATAGTTAAGTACTTTTGATGTACGTTGTACTTGCACAATGTAGATAAAAAGTGCTTGCATTATATCCTACTAAACCACAAGGTAGAACGGCCTTAGTTACATGGTGGCAATGACATGCTAAGCATAGTATTTTCTGCGAGGCGCCTATAATATTCCTACAGATTTAGAGTTCTCATCTATAAAAGAATTCTCTCCACGAATTACACCTAAAAGTTAACTTAATCTATCATAAATATTTAACAAAAACTGCCAAATTCTTCCTATAGTCTAAAAACTTTCTCTGCGGCATTAAGAAAATACTATATTAAGAATGTCGTTGCCACCACGTAACCAAGGTCATTACGACCAAACTAGCGTTTCCGGTTTAATAGCGTATTTCCAAAACTTGCCATGTGCCGTATTTCATGACGCTTTCTTCAATCAAATATAAAGATGTTTTCTTGTTTGTATTAGTACTCACTTCAGATTCATTTTCTATCCCTTGCTGTTTTTTGTATCATTGTTTTGATCTTCAGATTGTATCTTGCAACTTTTTGGTCGCCTTGCTGATTCTTCTTAGCTCCTGTTGGTTTTCCTACCACCTTGTAGTACATCCCTGACTAAATTGTTACGTCCTCCTTCTTTGCGTTTTCAATACTTCAACAAAAGAATCTCAAGAACGTTCTATTACTGGTTGGCTGACTACTCTCTATTCGATCTTGTTTTAAATTTTTTCTCTTACAAATCAATTCAAATCTTTAATTCCTTATCGTAGAGTTTCTGTAATTCTATTGTTCTGTTGCTGCTTCCTAAATTTCACATTTAATCTCACATTGCAATGAATTGCTGACTTGTACCGCCTTTCTTCCTCAGCATAAGCTGAAATTGGTATGAGGACATTTTTCCAATTCTCGTGTGTAAGGTATTCTTTTGGCATCATGAAGAGATGCATAAAAACAGCTCTACAACCAATGTAACTATGTCCATAACCTCTTTCTGACCTTAAACAAAACCTAGGTAAGTTCATCCAGCATGATCTTTCTTTGTGTGTCTACAAAATCCAAATAGACTATTGAAAGAGTTTCTATAAATGCCCAGATCTTTTCATCCATTTTGAAATCTTAAGACCAACTTATATAATCGTAAATACGTAAAAGTATTGGGTACGTTTCAGCAAAATAACGTAAGTTTACAGCACATGAAAGGAATAGTGGAGCGGGAATTCAAAAGGTTTGTAAATGTAGGGGCGGTGCCAGGGTTGGTTCTTCCCTCCTAGCGCCAATGCCTTGCATATATCTCCGATGATAATACAAGGAGGTTCTCCATGAGGAAAATGCCCAAACACAATATCTTCCTTTTGAAATCCACTTCTCGGACAAACGTTTCTTGCCGAGAAGCCTGTTGTGAAAAATACTCTCAAATTCTCTTGAATAATATCATTAAGGTGAAGCAGGTAGGCAACTTTATTGATGGTATTTTCTAATGCTTAACTATCGATTTCAATAACTACCTGATGGATTTTTATTGCAGCTTTCAAAACAACACAGTACTTAAGCTTTTATAAGGAAATTAGGAAGATATTAATCGCAAACGTTGCCCATAAGTGCTCAGTAATGCCAATAATATTGTTATCTTTAATATTGACAATCCCAGACGCCTTAATTCATACTTTGCACAAATGTGCAATAGCAATGAAGTACGTAGGTACAGGCCGTTCGTTTTTCTGCAGCAAGTATACTTCTTTAAAATCATAGAGTTTTCGTCTTGCCCTGAGCACATTTTTTAAGTAACGTTTATAAAAATCTGACCGCTATCAATAACGAACACAAATGCCAGAGAAATAGTGGATAAGAAATCATACAGGGTGAGAGTTTAAAACTGGTGTTTAAAAAGGGATAAAGGGAAGCAACCAAATATTAAGGTTAAAATTGCTCTCCGACGTTTCGGAGTCATCTTGATGCCATTATCAGGGAAAATTATCCTACAAAATGCAAGATGTATTTTATAGCACAGTATGTAAGGAATGTAAAAATTTTCATAAATACGTTTGCGCGTATTGAGTCCGCTTGCACCTCGAAGACCGGCTAACAATGGCAAATATGTAACATTTCTTTAATGAGACAATCGATTTGGAAAGGGTTCAGATTTTTGTTCAAACAAGACCCTTGCTAGCTACGAGAGACTCTCCTTGGCTGTTGTTTATAATGAAATTTTACCCATTGATCTAATGTTGTTCTTAGCTAGGGGATGTTGTTTCTTATCAGAAAAACAAAGTATACATTTCAATTAAAGTTTTTGATTAACTAAGATTTGTTTATTTGTGGAAAACAAACATAAAGAGGAAGTTACGAGCTTAAGAGTTTTATCCTTTCGTACAGTTTGCACAGTCTTCTCCATGGACGTAAGACTTTGCTAAATTATTGGAAAGGGCTACTAACTTGTGGCTAAAGCAACAACGAATAAATGCTAACACTTTTTCCTATACATTACAACCCAGGTCTAATCCTAAATACAGCAACGTGCAAAGGAGATTATCTACGGTGCTAAAACGTAAACAACAAACGATTTGTAACAAATATAAATTTACTCGAACAATAAAAAAAAGCTATAGCGACGATTTAATTTTTTATTGGGTAGTTAACTTTTAGTGGCAAATCTTCAAGCTTATTTTTGCGCTGTGCCTCTTCGGTATTGTATAATATTTCTTTGAGCTTGATAACTAGAGGGGGGCTGAATTCGAGTTAGTATGATCAAATATACCACAATGCAACGCTGATCTACAAGAGACCTTAAAACCTAGTGTTATCAATATTTCTTAAAATGCAACGCATTCGCTAAAGACAAACTGAAATGTTAAAAAAACGTATGAATAAAGCGTGCAATTAATTCACGCCTGCTCCCTACAAGCCTATTGCGCTATTCTTATGTATTTATAAATTGATTGGTGTTGGCAGTAATAACTATTACACAGAGTGGGTGTTTGTATTTCAAGACATTAACCATAGCACCACCACCCCCCATCCCCCCCCCACACACACACACACAACCACACACACACACACACTTCTCTAAGTGAAGCTGAAGCCCCACGTTTGTGAGGTAGCAATAAGATTTTTACATTTTTGGACCCCAGTAGGTGGTCAACCTCCCTGATTTCATTCAGGGGCCCCTTTACACACAGGCACACACACATGCACAACGCACCAACTAAGTTTCTGAAACAACAGGAAGCTCTTGTTAACAAGATCAAATGACTGAGTGCGAATAGATTTAATAACTACTAAAGTAATTGAATAAAAACGGGCGAGGTAAGTTGTTTTTCCTTGTGTAGTATTCCTTGCCTGTAAACAAATATTACATTACGGGTGTCCTTTGACTTTAACATGGCCTATTATTTAAGCAAACGTTTGAATAAAATGTTATTATCGCCAAGGCACTAACATGAAGAGAAACGTACATATCTGAAACAATTTCACCTAAATCCCATGTATTTTCACAAGAGTTTGTATGCCTGTTGGACCAATAGCAAGATTTGGCCCCTATCACGCTTACCTAAATGCAGATTACGATTTAATTGTTTGACATGGCCCAAACAGCATCAAATCGCAATACTGTAATACGCTAACCTCATTTCCTAGTACTTCATAAATCAGCTGTTAATAAGAGCCCTAAGTGACTATATTCAATAGCTGATCACTAAGATATTGTTGGTTACTTTGATTCCAACAAATCAAAGGAAACCATGAATGATTCGATGATCTAATTGAAATGAAGGTTTTTAAAAAGCTTGAGTAGCCTAAGCATTTAACAGTCTTGTAAATAACGGATCGGATATAGAAGAGAAACCAAAGTTAATTATATTGACAGAAAATACGTGAGTTTGTTAATAAAGATATTGTTTCAATGCATGTCGAAGATACAACGCCTTGTACTTGAACGCAAGGACGGTTTTACCGCCACTTTTTCACGCAATTTTGAATTGTCAAACTACACTTTTGACGTCCATAAATTGCTGGGGTGGGGGGGGGGGGTTGATCTTTGTAGTAATAGCACGGTACAGTACGGAAGCATGTCTTTACTTCCCAGCTGACGGGCAGGACGGCAGCCCTAGCTTGCTCAAGTCACATGGCCTAGGTATGGCGGTTAACTGGATGACGATGTCAAACGGTGGATGATTGGGAGCTAATGTGGCTACTAGAGAAATAGATATTCAAAGTAAGGAACACATTTGGAATACGTAGAATAAGCCTGCTTATAACTATTATCATCGTCATCATCATCATCCTTGTCATTGTTATGTAGTCATCCCCATCAACACATTTTGATATTATCATTCTTAGAGTCAACATAAATTCATATTTCGTCTTACAATTGTCATTATGATTGCTACAATCATTGGCAACATAGACTTTATTTTTATTACTATCATCGTCATAATGATTGCTACTGTTATTGACTACAACATAATAGTGGTTACTATATTTTTATTTTGATCACCTTTATCGTCACCGTCATTTTATCACCATGCTCATCATAATCGTCATTAGTATTGTTATTCTAACCATCATGATCATCATCAGCATGGTCATTTATACCATGATTTTCATGGTCATCATCTTTATCGTTATCATCATCATCGCACTCTATACCATCATCCTCATCATCATCATGACCATCATCATCATTACTATCAATACCATCATATCACTATCGTTATCATTATTATCCTCAAAGTCATTATCAATACCATCATCAATGTCGTCGTTTTTGTCGTCTTGACCCCATCCCCCTCTCCCCTATTAGTCGCAGGCTATTAACACAAGGTTTGCTTGATGTTTTAGTATAAACGTGCACTGCTTCACACACTAACCTTTGCTTTTTCTAAATTTGGTCTGATATAATTACGTTGAAACTCTTCTTATTTCATGTGAGTAGGAGTAATTCTTAGAAATTTTATTGAACACGTGTTTGTGGTGTTGAACGTTACGTAAGTGTCAGGCTGTACGGTACAATTTATTTCCTTATTCTCAAACACAGTTACAACGAAGTGATTACATCTCATAAGTATTGATAGAGAAGTACCCATTCTAAAGTACAATATGTTAGCGTAGTCTCCAGCTACTTGTCTTTATTAACAAGCTCTAAATAAATTATTCTCCTTCTGCTTGGGCAAGCATTATGCTTCATAAATTTTTCTCTTCATCAATGAAACAAAAAGCAGTTTAGATCGGAAAAAGAAAATACATTCATATTTTGTCTCCGACGCATGGTTTTAGTAAAATAAAATTAATCAGTTTAAATAGAAATCGCAGTATCAGAATAATGTCACCTGCAAAGCTACAGGTCCAGGTGGGAGTCGAATTAATGTTTTAATCAAAATTGGAACCAAGGAAAGTGGACTGACAACGTTTCAGATGTAGGGTGCGTTTGACAGCTTTGATAAGTAATTAGTAAACTTGAATGCAGGCGTTGAAAGGTGCTACAAAGCTTCCAGTTGGCAACCAATGTCACACCTTACTGAAATGTTATTTGATTGAATATTTTTTTACAAGTGAAGTGAATTCTCACGTCAGCTCTCATTTGGTGCTGTGAACATGATTACGTCATCAAACCAGTGGTCATGCATCAATCATGAAGTTTGGAATACTTAAGTAAGCAAAAGTACGTAAAAAATACATTCTCCAAGGAATTGAATTTCTTGACTTAGATACGACTGGTACTTACAACATAAGGAAATCAATACTAATTTTACAATGACAGTTGTTTGATAAAGTATTGCGCATTATTTGAATATTGGAATGTTGATAAGCAGTAAATATTGAACATCAGATAAATTTTGATATTTTTTAATATTTGGCAGGTCAGGTTAAGAGAGACTACTTTCTAATAACGGATTGACCCATTTCAATTCCTGTAGACCACTCTTGTCCTTTCTTTTGTTTGATTTGCTCCGAATTGGTAAGAACAGAAAAGAGCAAACTGGTGCTTAGCCAATCTGTATAATTTATCGCGTTTCTAAGTCTTGACTGGTCTCCTTAAGTAAGAAAAATGTCGTTTACCACTGGATTCCGAGACCCCGATCCTATGTACGAGATGCGGACGGGGGTGGTAGGCCCGCTGCTATTTTAACGTGTGACTGACGTAAATAGTAGTAGTATCGCTATACATCAAAGTATCACATGCTTCAAAGCCGTTAACGTTTAATTTACAAGTTTTTAACATAGAACTTGTAATTAAAAGGGTGTTTATATTCGTATTGTAAGATAAGGTAGTCCAATCAAACAGCATAACTGAGATAAGTTTGACCGGACTGGTACTACAAGCTGTATCGTTTTGTTTAGTGCACCTTAGACAGCAAGGTTTACCTAAAAAAGTATTTTGGGCTTTAGGATGACATACCATTCAATAACTTGAAACACAAATATTATTCAAGACAAATAGAGGAATAAATGTTAAACATAAGAAGTCTCAACGGTCTCAGCTAATATTTTCATGGGTGTAAGAGCATATTGAGAGCATATTGTCAAAGATTAATTATTTGTCTTTGTGATGATGCCAGTCCCGAGGCTGATTCTGGGCCTATTCGGACCGCATCCCTTAGAATTGTACAATGCCTATTTATAATTTATCTTTCAGCATTTGGGATGTAAAAAATTACGTGCTTTGGACTGTACTGAAATGCATATTTTTAACATTTAAAATGTTGCTTAATGTTATAAAATTTAAGTATTGCGTTAATTATTCATTTTGCTATACGTTTGCGCCATATACTAATCACAGTATTTGTATGGAGCAAATTAAAAAGCTTTTTGCAATCAGCTTATAGGAAACGACAAGACGAAAACAGTCACAGAAAATTTTGATGACTGTTCTTTTGAAGACTTTTTTGATATTCTATTTTCGTATAAATTAATCGTAAAGAGCTTTTTTCTCTACACCATACGATTGCTGTAATCAGTTTATGGTGAAAACATTTATCAGAAGATATCCGTTACTTAACTCAATTTTAAAAATTATTTCGCTTACAGCACCTCTAGGACCTTTGCTGTTTGCAGTTAAAAGATTCGCTCATTTCGTCCAGCATTGTTACCCCTATAATTCAAGCCTAGCTCTGGCACTATATAATGCTTAATCATATGAGGGAGATGAAACAAGGAACGTGTTCATTAGAGATACAAGTGTGTCTTTGAGTTACTAATAGTCGGGAGAGTGCTTATAAACTATTTTATCTTACTCATTATCAAGGCTGTCCAGTTTTAAATTTAATATTGGTAGTAGAATTGTGACCAACGGGTGTTGTTACTCAGGTCAAAACTACTATTTTTAAAACTTATGTTGGGAATGGTATGTGATATGGTAGGGGGAAAGTGAACACAGGTCTTAACATCATATGTAGCTAAGCACTACCTTACCCTCGTTCGACAAATGAGCACTAATCTTTGACTCGAAATTGGTCCTGAATGAGAAAGTTAAAATACCCCTCGAATTTTATTTCGAAGTAGCATTAAAGAAATTGAAAGTCTCAATATTGCGGAAATAGATGATTAAATAAAAATAAGGAAATAGAAAAATCAGTAAAGTAATTTTAGGTGCATATTGGTAAACACAAGTAGTGTCTTTAACGTAAGTTACCCAAACAGCAATAAAAAAGTTGTTTGCTAAGCATTCCTGCGAAAAATTCTCGTGTTGCTCGTTCCCTAACCTTCTTTTCCTGTTTTCCTCGTAATAATTTTACTGTTATTAACAATATTCCCAATTTTTATCGGCATATCTTCATATTTTAAATGAAAAGAGGCTCTATATATGGGGCAAAAATGCCTTTCTTTGATGAAATATTGACTTTTAACGTATTAAAAAGAAACAGTTTACAGCAAATATTTCTAAAGAAGTTCTGTTATGAAGATTTTTTTCTTTCGAGCTTTGGTATGTTTATGTATGTAAGCTTGAGTTTTAGACTGACAGACTTACAGTTTTATTATAGTGGGACCTGTTGTAAACTAGTGTTTTGACTATTTCGACATTTCTGGTTGAAGCCATGCTTATGCATAGCTAAGCTACGTGTCTATACTACTACTTGATTGCAGTATACAGTATCAAAAGCTATAGTTCGCCATGACACATGACAGTAGCTACGCAGCTACACTTCTAGCTAGCTCTAACAACTTGTATGGCAAACACGCTACTGCCAACCAAGCTTCATAACGCGCTCCTTTATGGCCATGCAAAAATCTTTGAGTTACTCGGCTAACCGTGTCTACTCAAAGCCTACATCCATTTCAAAGCAAACATGGCTACGATTAATGTCATTATGAGGTCCTGGCAATGATATTATGATTTGTGTCTTGTGCCCGTTGATCCCCATTTTAACTTGTGTATTGCAGGACTTTAGTAAGATATATTCTTTTTAATACAGTCATTTGTTTACCGTACTTGCCTTCTGTATCGGAGAGTCAGAATTCGATTCCCCTTTAGAGTCATTGGATACGTCAGAAGGGTGTTCGGAATTCATTCTCCGATGAATTACCCATGTGTGTGGGTAGCACTCTAGCCCCTGCTTAAGGAAATCCAAAGACATGACTTTGTATCAGTCTTATCAAGTCTTCTCAGACTTTCCAATCAAGTAACTATCGTCATATACAAATCAAACTGTCGCACGTGTTAAACTTAATAGATCTATTCCAAATATATGTGCAGCCTCTTCTACCTTAACTCTGTTTTTTAAAGATTACAACAAACCTTCTTGGACTTAGATATCATGCAAAATAAAACTTCTCCCGTCCCCTTCCCTCTACACCACTTTTCAGGATAATATTGCACTCAAGCAGTGCTTCTCAACAGAGGTAAAGAGGCCCCTTAGTGGCTATTGGAAATTTTAAGAGGACAAAACTATAGCCAAGAGGTACTAGGGGCAGCAAGGTATTCGAAGTGGGTAAGTGAGATACTATAGTAAAAACGATTTTGTGTTAGTAAATGTCCAGCCAAACGTATTGATATTGCAACGTTTAATAGAATTTGTCTTTGACTTTTCTTGTTTCGAGACACTGGGACTAAAACTAACGATAAAAAATTGTTGTTCAAAGCTTTCTCCCAAGCCGATTACATTTCTGCTTTACACCTGTTAACTAGGTTAGGACTCTTATTGGCAGTTTCATGCACATTTACATGTTTAAAAGCAGTTCAGAGAAACAATGCTCAATTTCTGTAAGCTTGGCAGACACCTTGAAATTTTGGCAGAGTTGAGGGCGTACTTAACGTCCAGTTGTTAAGAGCCTTATTCTTGAGGGGCAGGTTTCGTTCTAAACCAGGAAAAGCTGTGCATTACAATTAGAAGCAACCATAAAACAGCAGTCAGTGGGCAGTCAATAACTAACATCGAATAAATGACTTGGTAGTAAGGTCATGACTAGACTCCTCAAGCCAAACTTGCGATAATGGTGATGCAGTATAAGAGGTCAAAGGGGGAGGATCTAACTGAGGCAGTAGAAAATACTATCAACTTCATACCAGTATTTTCATCAAAACAAACTCTTGATGAAGTTTGCAGACGAGGGTTAAGAGTACGAAGGAAAAGATCATTACATTTGAGCAGATCAAACATAGATGAAGAAAGAAAGTGAAACCGTTTGTGGGTATGTTCTCAAATTCAAGCCTACAAAACAACAATTCAGTATAATTTGGGGGCAGTCTTGTATGGTTTGTAACCTAATACCATACTAACTACGAATGGTTTACCAATGGGTAAGCAGCTATTTATCCTAGTGCTGCTTTTTTTGTTTTATTTGTAACTTAACTATTTGTACCATGTGGAGGCAGATGAACGGGAGTGAACGCTCCACCGTAGAATAACTGTATGTTATATGGAGCCTTCACGAATCAATCCAGAACAGATATCAACAGGGTTTTTAAAATTCATTCATTTCCACATGTATACTTAACACGAAGCTGTGACCTTGACAAGCACTACTACTCCAGACCATTTTGAACCTAAGAGAAATGGTGAGTAAGGGGCACCTCCGTTTCTCCTCACGACTTCAGAAACTGGTAACAAGAACCTGATAGCGGGATGCACTTTAGCGTAATATCCAGCACACATAAACGTCCTGACTTGTTAAAAAAAAATTTTCTAAGTACCACCTGATACTCTATAATGTTGATTTTTGCCTTAGAATCTCTTGACAGAAAACAGATTCTTCACAGCTGTCACATGAAATAGCTTTGTCTTATAAATCCTCGAAAGGTAAATCCTCGAAATAATTATCTATCAAGTTGTAAATATGGGCAATTTCCTTCTCCTCCGTAAATAAAGATAGGATACATGAATATTTCATCATCTCTGCATTAGCATAACAGCTCATAGCAAAGCATATCGTGAGACCGCACAATTACAGAATGTGGCAATCAGTGAATGCCCATGAAAGCTTTGCAGAATGGGATCAGGTATGAGTAATATGCCGTAGAAGTTAAAATTGGGCGAACTCATTTGTTTCAAACTGTCCGTGGAGGCCATGGATAGAGTTTTGACATAGTGTCTTGGAGCTTAGTGGATATGTAGGAGAAGTTCTTATTTTTCTGCCTAGTTGAGTTGGAAGAAATCGATTGATTGTAAAAAGATTTGGAAGTAAAGAATCAGGAGTTTAGTTATATTTAATGTGAGATTTCGCTACACAGCAAGATGGCATATAGTATGTGAGTAAGAAATTTTCATTCATAACAGAGCATAAATGTTTGCTACATCGTTCGTATAACAGCAATACTATCAAATTGATATAATGCCAAATATATGTTTTTATCCTGCCGAAGTTTATATGAGCGTTGTTGTTTATTTGAATGTATTAAGCAATGCTCAAATGAAAATTGTGATTGATATTTGCGTCATTAATTAAAGAAAATTGAATGATGAATCATTCTTGCCTAAGTTGCAAATAGTTTATTTTCTGCGGGGTATTGTGATAAATAAAGTGTGTGATTCTATATTCAATAAGACGTGTTTATATTGGCAATTATTGCAATGACCGTCTTAAAAGTTAGCAAGGTAGCTACAGTAAACATTAGTGCTGATTTAATGGTTAAATAAATTTGGCCATTATGATAGTGAAGCGCATGAAAACAATAAATTGTAGGTAGAAAAGCTACAAAGAAGGCAAGTTAAGGCAAGTAGATGTTTTTAAGAAGAAGATTGGTGAAGTTTTTTAACAAGACAATGAAGCATAAAAAACAGCTCCACAACATATTTTACAAGCCGTAAATCAGTCATTGGAGTAGTATAGTCTTCTGGGTTTTTTATCTTTTAGGGAATACAGATAATTTAACATTCTCTTGATGCCCATCTTCTAAAGTAATAGACTTTTAGCTATTGATCACTAGAGTTGTAAAGAGCTTGCTACCACGGAGGTATTATTGCCTGTTTATATATAACACGTCTCATTTGGCTTGAAAGGACGGTATAAATGACAGTTAGCGAATATCCAGGCAAAATAATAAGAAAGGGAAGGAGACGAAAGAAAAGGGGGGAAAAAGAGACGAAAGAAGAGAGAGAAAAAGGAAAGAAAGACGGATAAAGGAGAGATAAGAGCGAGACGAAAAAGAGAAATTGGAGGGGCGAGCAGTTATTGCATGAAAGACCGATTTCCGTTATAAACATTGACATTTTTGTGTTATGTATGCTACGGCTCATCATTGTTGGTCTCATAATCGTACACTCAAAATCAGGAATGTTATCAACACACAACTTCTGGAGGATACTTTTTCTTGTCACAATATCCATTACCTTTATCGGTTAACTTGTACATCTTGTCTTGAGATGCAGAATAAATGAGAGGCCACAAAGCTAAGTAAGCAAATAAGGGGGGGGGGGGGAGTTAAAAGAAAAGTGACTCTTCAAAAGCCTGTAGGATGTCGGATAGAAGGAAATTTACAGTAGAGTAGGTGAGAAGACAGTGACGGAAGAATACTTCGTTGATTACAGACAGTTAACGAAGTTGAGGATGCTTATGTCCTTCTGGCAAACTAGAAGAACAAACAATTGAGACCAGTGTTTGGCCAGTCTCTTACCGCTTGCATATTCAGCGAGAGATGCTGCAAATGCTATCTCTTGTCAAATAAAAACCTGTCAAATGACTACTTACTTTATACACTTGCACCCTTATTAATCTCAACCTGGAAAATCGATGGACAGAATTAAGCACTCAATATTTCAGATGTTTTGGTCTTTTTAACGTCTAGTGATTAATATAATATTTTCTTTAAAAGCGCTTTAACATCAGTTCTAAGACATTTGACGATCAACGCTAAAGAGACTCTTTCTTATTTCAAAGCGCAATAGCATGTAGTTTGAATAGAGGATGACAGTAGAATAGCAAGGACGAAAGGGGAATGCCTTGTTTAAAGACAGCTAAGGAGGTGGAAGTTGCTTATTTCGTCACTCTGGCACCGGAGAAGAACAGAAATTGACATCAGTTTTGGGCCAGCCTTTTACCATTTGCAACTCTAAAGAGTATGGTTGTAATTACAACCAATTGCCAACAGAAAACCAAAGACTGCTTATTTGCTACATTTGCAGCCCAAATGTCGTACATTAGGACAATTGATAAACTGGACTTACCTCTCTGCGCTAGACAAATGTTGTTTAATTGATGTCTAGAATTTAACATGAAAGTTATCGTAATGAAAGTTATTTCGTCAAGGCTTTTGTCACTTGAATCAATATCCATTTCCAAAATCACAGTTAACCTTTCAACAAGTTGTTCTGTCGGTCTCGTAATATTGATCTGGCCAGCTTTACAGGACACGGGGCACAACTTCAAATGTAGGAATTGTGGTTTGTTGTGATCCTGGAATTACGATTAAGTGTACCTAGAATCTATTTTAAGCACTTAGCTTTGTCAAATACTGTAAGAACATGTGGAGTATGATTTGCTACCTTGGAGGCCCGTTGAAATGCTTGAATGAAAAATCCAGATTGTTTTACCAGAAAGCGATATTTCTATGCCTAATCTTAATTGTCCCTTCGATATTATTATTCTGTTGGCAGAAAATACCAGTATGTGAATTGTCATATGAAAAGATTGTTTTCGCCTACAATATGAATCGTCCGTTTCAAGAATTAACAGATTCTGGTAGAATACTTTCAAGATATACAGGTAATGATATTTCATGATGCAAAAACAGTAAACTCTCTTGAAATCGATAAAGAAAGAATTGTCAATGCAACTGATTTCGTTGACCAGGGGAAAGAGATGCCGATGGCTTACGGAGTACTTTAAATTAAACAAAAGCTAGCAAGAGCAAATGTGAAGTGCTAACTGAAGAACACAGATAAAGTTGATGAAGGCATTGTTAAGTTTTTCTTGGCCTATGGAGTAGGCCTATAGGCGTAATTGCCAAGGGAAGAAAAGTGAAGAACATGGAGATATTTTGGTTTCACGTCCCTTATATATTATAGGGGAAGGGTAAAGGAGACAAAATACGGAAGAAAGAGAATACCAACTTGTGTACAGAAATATGAAGTTTGTAAGGAGTGTCAACAGTTAGCTATTATACACAAAATCCGTTGAAGAAAGAGGAAGCTGAATAAAGAGAGTGTATCTTGTCTGATTTAAAAAGCGTTTTGTAAAGGATTATGTAAAGTTGATCTTGGGCCTCCAAATCAAATTGATTAGCTACTGGCATACTGTATTAAAATTCTTGGAAATAGGAGCAAAATTATTAGGAATTAAGGAGCTGATGGTTAGGCAAGAGAGGATATATCATGTAGAGGTAAAGGTATTGAGGGTGCTTATGCTTATGTGCTTAATTTAGGTCTATTTTGTGCCAGCCTCTTAATTGCTTGTAAATTAATAAGGATGCCTTTGAATGCAATGTCTTTCCAGTTGACAACCAGTTATTTACCCTCGGACAGCTTGTTTCTTAATTTTGCAGTTTAACACAATACGAACGAAAATTGTTCAAGCAAATCGGATGAGCCTAATAGACAGTCGGATGTAGAAGAAAATTGTTGAGATGTATTGAACAAAGATTGTCCCAGTCAGGGTAAAGAACTGTGGTAACTTGTCGCTTTTATCCCTCATTTTCGAAGAGTACCTCTACAAGATATAGTTTTAGAACAGGAATTAGCAAGTTTTTTAATTTCTTGTGCAACTACAATGCTACTTTACCTATAGATGCAACCCTAACAGGTACACTGTAACGGGTCAGTGTCGACCTGCAAGTAATGGTGGCCAAAAAGTATCGTTTCTTATAGCTACTTCAGAAAGTAAGTCTCACCTTTGGCTGCACTAATCTTTCTGCATCGTTCTCTGAGCAACCTCTCTCTGAGTAAAGTCTCGACAATCCCTAAGGCTTGTAAATTTGTTGTAAACGAAACCAATTTCCTTTTCCGCGGCTTTTATGTAGATGAAGTAACAAAAGGGACTACCTTGCCTGTGTCTGTAACTCATGTATTTATTGCAATACAATTTGCTTATAACTGTAAGTAGTGTTGCAGTGTAGCTTTTCCTTTCAATAAATGGCTTCCTATTGAGATGAGTTGAAAAAACAAATGCTAGGCGTCTCATTGTCTGTGTCATCTTCTTAAAGCTCCAAACCTCAGGTCATATCAGAGCAGTTGGATTTAGAAAGAGTACCCCTGACATTCTATGAAAAAATTCAATCCACACGAATAAAGGAAAAGACAAAGAAGGTCTGTTGCTTTTCTCAAAGTCAATTAGTAATCTATAGCAGATATATATTGAGGTAAGATTAGAAAGGTGTACAAATGGTTAACATGGTAATGCCTGTACTAGTATCACATCAAAACAAGAGAACATATAGAGCTGGCGTATGAACTTTGAATGACAAAGCATAAATACTTGCTACACTGTTAGCAAAACAAGCAAGCACATGAGAGCAACAGACAATTTGCTTGCATTCGGAACCTGTAAAGGTTTGTTTTTGCACGCCCTCCTTTGAAATCTATGGAATTTCCTTAAAAGTTTACCGTAAGATTGACTATTGGTCTATTATTTGTTGCAAACTGAATACTGCCCATCAATTTACAATTTACAAGAATTGTTATAAACAAGGTGATTTGTATCACATTAAGGGCAGATAAACGTGTTACTGTTCGCAAGAGTGGTTATGATCCCTTTACGTAAGCTAACATTAGATTTAGAGTAAAAAGCAGTGCTGGTTTGTAGCAAACCTGCTGTAGTCTGCTATGTTAAGCACGTGCAGTACATCTTTGAAAACAAAATTCTGTCAACAGTCAAGAAGATAATGTGAAAGATGCAGAAAATGGAAATAGTAGTATTTTTAAGAGGTTGCTCAAAATAAGGCTGAATTACCACTGACAGAACAAAGAAGAAGGTAAAAAATGTGTCAGATTTTTACACATGGACAGCGTTTTGTGTAAGGAATAGTTATTATATGTAAGGGTAATGATTTTGTTTCAAAGCCTAAGGAACTTGAAGATATGCCAACAAACTCATTAAGACATTAAAAAGCAAAAATTATGCAGCACGTAAAATATCATAAAATAAAGTAGGCTGTCCTATTGATGTCATTTAAAAACATTTTACAATACACCATTATTTGATAGTCTCGTTTATTTTTTTCTGACACTGATAAGGCTCGTAGCTTTTAAACATTACGACGATTTACAGTTACCTATCACAGGAGCAGTAATTCTTTTTCATCATAAAAGAATTCATCATGTTGAGCTGCTATTTTACGTGTTGGTTGGGAAATAAGGTATAAATGAAGCATAGTGGGAGACAATGAATCCAGGCAAAATGAAGAATTAAATTGAGAGAGAGGAAAAACAGGAAGAGTTGGAAGAGAGAGGGGCAATAATTGCAACCTCCGTAAAAGCCCTAGATCAAACTTTCATCTTCCTACTTTCTACCATAAAATCCAATTTGCGACTAATTTGCTTCTGGTCATCGACCTTGGTCTTATAATGGTACTCTAAATATCAGTAAGTCTTCGACACATAAATGGAGTAAAACTGCTTTTCTAATGAGTACCATACTACAATGCAGGTCTTCTTTTTTATAGCTTCCATTACTTGCATTTATTGAATTTTATACTTCAAAGCACTAAATTAAACTAGCATGTCGTATCTTGAGAGACGGTGCCAATGACAAAGAGTAGCGACATAGATCAGGAAGCAAATGAGAGAGGAAGATTGTAGAGAGAAAGGATGTAGCGTTAAGTTCGTACTCCATTAGCGAGTAGAGACTCCGGTAGACATTCCAGTAGAGACAAGAGATTCGATCTATGTTGCGTTATGAGATAAGCAGACTATATCTCAACCACAGTAGCACTCCTCCACGTTAGCATCATTAAGGTATTTTATGGTCAAAAATTTCATTTGACAGTTCAAATAAGATAGTGGCTCCTAACAACATACGAACAGGGCTACAGTAGGTTTGACCATTTCTTTCATGATTCCTTAAGTTCCGTGGCCCGTTATAGAGCTTTACTCGTAAGCATCCTTTTGCCTTGTTTTTTTCTGTATTGAGTAAAGCTTTCCTCCTTTCAAGGGCATTTCCTTAGGGCTTATGGACAAGGTGGTAACAAGGAAACGCAAGCTAGATTTCAGTAGCGAATGATAATGGTAATGACAAGTGCGAGGTAAATAAGGATTAAGGAACTAGATTGGAAATGGAAAAACCAATATACCTCTAATGATAATTGTATATAGACACTTACTTTACCGAATTTTTCCAATCAAGATTAAAGAGGCCCACTGCGTCTTTCAACAACTGTAGAGTGTCGAATAGGAAGTAAAAGACAGTAGTAGAAGTAAGAGGCAATAGTAGATCTCTATAGCCCAGAGTTAACCACTTGATTACATTTCTTCATAATGAAATTGCTATTGATCGTTCCAGATATTTCTTCGTGCACTGTAGTGTTTCTTTTCATTTTCGTCCACCGCTATGTTCCAAACAATAGATTATGACATACAAGCATAAGCATTGCTAACCTCGCATTACAGCATTGTTATCGAAATACTTCGTACGTAGCTTTTATTCTAAATTTGTCTTATGATATGCTCTCCTTGTTACGGAGTTCGTAAATTCTTGTTCTTGTATATATACTGCGTGATTTAGAACGTTTTTAGCTAGTTGTGTTCAATTGCAGTTTGACACTCAGTCGGCGATGAGAATCGCTGCTACATCTGATTGACACAGTATTGTGTTGGTGAATTTCTGTCGTTAGGCTTTCGTTCGACCTGGTCTAGTCGTCGCCTTTTGGATACTGTGATTTTTATATATATATTGCTGTTTATTCAAATATAACATCCAGTGATACAGACAGCTCACCGCGACTTTGGTAATTGTTGTTCCGCCGCGTCCCACCACCGTTGACCTCACATTTTCTTTAAAACATCTTATCATTAACTTTAAGACCTGTGCTAGTCAATAATAAACAGACTCTTTCCCCTTTCAAAAGATCATAGGATACTGTTTGGAAAGATAAAGATTAGAAAGGAGAGACGAAAAGCGAGTGTATTGTTCATAGACAGCTAAGGAGGTAGAGGGCGCTTATGTCCTCACTCTGGCACCGAAGAAGAATAGAAATTGAGTTCAGTGTTGGGCCAGCCTCTTACCGCTTGCAACCTGAACGAGAGTGGCTACCAGTGACAACTCTTGGCAAAGGGTATCTCGTCATTGCTTATTTGTGATACTTGCATCCTCCTTGTATTCTCCACCTGAATAACTGATGAAGTGTAGTTAAATCTTTTGTGTTTAAACTTGAGGTGTCAACATAATTCTTTAATCGTATTTCTTCAGGCTTGGTGATTCTTGCATTTGCCTTTTTCAAAAGAATGAATCCATAACATATTCATTGTTGCATAAGCTCAATTAAGTAAGTTTCTCGAATTCTTTCATTAAGAACGGCTATTTAACCCATAGATGGGACCCTAACAGGTGCTACCACTCCGGGCCAGAGTGGACCTGAGAGTAATGGTGACTAAGGGGTACCTCCATTTCTCCCATAACTTCAGAGTATTGGAACTGAAGCCTCACCATCGGATGCAGTTTAGCGTCATACCCAGGACACGTGGTTTCTCTAAACCATTCGATGTTTTTTTGAGCAACTTCTTTTCTCAGGCCAGTAATGGAAAGAAACCATAGTCTTGTCTTGACAAAGAAAGATAAGCCTGTCTAAAATCTTTATAGGGCCAACTGTTTTTAATATACGCCAGTTTTTTTTCCGTAATTATTTTGTGGTACCCACATGCAAACTTGACACGACCAACTTCAAGTACACATTGAAGAGACCAGGGCATTTCGTGAATTTATAACAGAGAGCCAACAAGATTCTTTTCTCAAAAGAGCAGTGTAATTCTTCCTTCTTCCTCTCACTTCGCGCCAGCTACACATTCCTTTGCTTTTATTACCATTTGTTAAATATAGTTTGGGCACTAGTGCACATGTATTTCTTGGTGACAAACTTATCAGAGCATTACTTTTAAAATACCATCAGTGTATGACTTACTCTCAGTTGTTTAAATGCAATGAAGAGACGTCATCTGTAAGATTATGCCATTGTTGATGTAGTAGACTTGATAATTTCCTTGCTACCAGCCAAGCCTCTCATACAAGCAACCATAAAACAGCAGTCAGTGGGCAGTCAATAACTAACATCCAATGAATGACTTGGAAGTAAGGTCATGACTAGACTCCTCAAGCCAAACTTGCGATAATGGTGATGCAGTATGAGAAGTCAAAGAGGGGAGATATAGCTGAAGCAGTAGGAAATACCATCAACTTCCATACCAGTATTTTCATCAAGACAAACTCTTGATGAAGTTTCAGACGAGGGTTAAGAGTAGGAAGGAAAAGATAATCACATTTGAGCAGATCAAACACAGATGAGGAAAGAAAGTGAAAGCGTTTGTGGGTATGTCCACTAAAATTCAAGGCTACAACAACAACAATTCAGTATAATTTGGGGGCAATCTCGTATGGCTTTTAACCTAATATGAGACTAACTACGATTGGTTTGCCAATATTTATGTAGTGATTTATTCTAGTGCTGCATTTCTTGTTTTATTTGTAAGTTAACTACGTGTACCATGTTAAGGCAGATGAACGGGAGTGAACGCTCCACCGTGTAATAACTGCATGATTTTAGGAGCCTTCACGAATCAATCTACAACACGTTTTAACACGTTTTTTTAAGATGTTAACTTCCATTTCATGAAAGGAACTCTACACACAGGAAATACAAAAAACAACGATAGGAGTTTTTAATTTCCTGGGAGACAGTTATAGATCAGTAAGTTTTTGCTTCAGCTGCTTTGTATATTGCAAGAGTAGCTTTCTTTTTTAATTTCTGTGCAAAATCTGTAACTTCTCTTACTTCATTAAAGTAAGGATCTAAAACATATGTTGGCAGATTTGTGGATAATGCAATTCCCGATGCATGAAAATTACTTTGTCCCAAGAAAACGTATGCATCTACTTCTTTTTTTAGATCTGTTGCAGGATAAAATTCACAACCAAATACTTGTCCATCATTTAATTGGCCTTTACCTTTTCCAATCTTTACTGTAATTCCATTTTCTGTTAAAATTTTTTCAACTTTATCTACTTGATGCAAGTGTTGACTATCTGTTACTAGAGAAATTACTTTTCCTTTTAGTATTTCTGCACACTTTTTTGCTACACTATCAAACTCTACATCATCATAAGCATCAATTAGAATCAAATTTTTTTCATATGTCTCGGTGTTTATTGTATGGCCTATGTTGAATTGAATTTCTGCACCAAGAACTTTGGAACCATTTGAATTCAAATCACACGTTCCCCAAGTTGTATCAGCTAGAACATATGCTGGAATGCCAAATTTTTTTGTAATATTTTTTGCAGTTTCTTGTACTTGTGGCAAAATTCCATCTGGTCCATTTAACGAAACTGATGCAGGATTTTTTTCTTCTATTTCCTGAAAAATCCTTTTCTCATCTATTACAATCAATTTAGCTTGAAATGTTATTTTATTAATTTAAACCAACTGTATCTTGCAACAACTAAAAATGTCTGAATTAGTTACCAAAAACGTGGTAAAAAAAACTGTTCTAAATATTGGCTTTGATGATACTGACTCCCCAAAAGGAATGTGTACTACTTTTTTGGCTTACAAAGTAGTAGATTTACTCAAAAAACAGAAAACTGAATTTCTTGATTTTCCAAGATTAGTTCGATTCAATCCAAACATTCCATGGAAAACACGTGGAAATGGAGCCGTTTCTATCAAAATTAAGACTAGTAATCCATCAAAAATCAAAAATCAAATCAAAAATCTTGTTTCCAAATATTCTGATACAAAAAATGGAGCAAATCCTGGTTTAGTTTTTTTTGAAAGTAACTCAATTCCTAATGAATTTACAAAATTTAGTAATTTAGCTTTATGGCAATTAATTAATCGAAATAATGCAAAAAAGTTTGCTAAAAAAAATAATCTTGAATATTTCTACAAAGGAAATGGACAAGGATTGGTTGGTGCAATTGGTGCAATAGGTTATGACTTTAATGATTACACACTAGAGCTGTTGAGTTATCGTAAAAAACAAAAATTTGGAAAAGAAAGAAAAATTTCAACAAAAAGCGTTAAGGAAATGCAAGAAAAAACATATCCTGACACTTTCAATAGTTTTGATACGAAAAAAGGGCGAGTTTTAATTACTCCTCATGGTCCAGATCCTGTATTTTTTGGTGTCCGTGGTGAAAATGTAGATGCATTAGTTTCTGCATCTAAGATTCTAAAAAGTGAAGAAAAACTAGATGGTTATATGATCTTCAAATCTAATCAAGGAACTGGTGACCACTTGAAGAATGAACTTACCTTTGAAACAATGAAACCATATGCTTCTGGAAAATTAACTGGAATTGTTTCAAATTCACCCAAAATTGTCAAAGGAGGACATGTATTTTTTAAAATCCTCTCAAATGGTAATGAGTTTTGGTGTGCAGTTTACAAACCAACGGGTATGTCTGTTATTGCTTCAAATTTGATCAAAGGTGATAAAATTTCTGTGGGCGGAGGAGTTAGAAAGGCTTCAAAAAATTTTCCTCGAATAATTAATCTTGAATTTATTCAAATTATTTCTCTTGAAAAACAAATCAAGACATCAAATCCAATTTGTAAAAAATGTACTAAAAAAATGAAATCTAAAGGCAAGGGACAAGGATTTGAATGCATTCGCTGTGGAAAAAAATCTTCAAGAAAAATAAATGAAATAGTTCCTAGAAACCTAGGCCCACAGCTGTATTTGCCAAAAATTTCTGCTCATAGACACCTTACACGTCCTCAACAAAGACAAGGCATTCAAAACAAATCATCTAATTTCAAAAATTCTCTATCTTGGTTTTGTGTTTATCAAAATTAAGTAGCGGGGAGTAGATTTGAACTACTGAACTGCGGGTTATGAGCCCGCCGGGATGACCTGGCTTCCCCACCCCGCTGATTCAGAAATTAACACGAGCCGTATATACGCTTTATTGAATTCTTGAAAGTAATTAATATGATTTGAATAACTTGATTTTTCATGGATAAAAGAATCTCAATTGTATCTGTTGTTATTGCAATTGCTTTTTCTGTATACACCTTAACACTTCCATCGGATCCTATTCCATTACCAGAACCTAACTTTAATTCTAAAAATGATTCATTTGATATTTTAGCAGAGAATCTAGATAAACCTCGTTCAATTGCAGTATCTGACAATCGAATATTTGTAACAGAAAAAGATGGTTCTATTGTAGTAATAGAAAATGGTATTCAATTAGAATCTCCACTTGCTACTTTTCGTTCTGCTAATGTTTTTGATGGTGGATTATTAGGAATTGCTTTGCATCCAAATTTTGCAGAAAATCATTACATCTATGTATTTTTGACTTATGAAGAAGATGAAGCATTGTGGAATAAAATACTACGAATAACTGAATCTGAAAACAAATTACAAGATGCAGAAACTATTTTTGATAAAATTCCAGGTTCTTCTTTTACAAATGGTGGTTTTATCAAATTTGGACCTGATGGAAAGTTGTATGTAGGTACAGGTGCTACATCTGATTCATCTCATTTACCGCAAGATCTTAATTCACTTTCAGGTAAAATTTTAAGAATTAATGATGATGGTTCAATTCCTGACGATAACCCTTTTTCAAATTCTCCTGTATACTCTTTAGGACACCGGAATCCTCAAGGAATGACTTGGGATAATAATGATAACTTGTATGTATCAGAATTTGGACCTGAAAAAAATGATGAAATCAATATAATTTTGGCAGGTAAGAATTATGGTTGGCCAGAACAAGAATGCTCTGGCAATGAAAGTTTTGAGAATGCTGTTCTTTGTTATGACCCAAGCATAGAGCCTGGAGGAATCTTGTTCTATACTGGTGACAAATTTGATTTTGAATTCCCTTTCATTATGGCTTCAATGAGGGCATCAAATGTCTATCAAGTAGATTTTGATGAGGGATTGAGTTCTCAAAAATCTATTCTTAGTGGAATTGGACGTGTTCGTGATGTGGTACAGGGACCTGATGGATATCTATATGTGATTACTTCTAACACTGATGGAAAAGGTTTTCCGGCTGCTAATGATGATAAATTATTGAGGATATTGAAATAAAATGCCTGATTCGTCAATTTCAAAATTTTTTGAAAAAACAAGAACAGAAAGATTAGATGTTATCAAAAATTTTGCAAACCTTTCTGAAGATGACGTAAAATCATTAGAACTACCAGATGGAGGAATCACATTTGATAAAGCAGACAAAATGGTAGAAAATGCATTTGGAACATTTTCACTTCCATTAGGAGTTGCAACCAACTTCAAAATTAACAATAAAGATTATCTTGTTCCCATGGTGATTGAAGAGCCTTCTGTGATTGCAGCAGCATCAAAAGCAGCAAAACTTGCAAGACCTAAAGGTGGATTCACAGTAGTAGCTGATGAATCCTATAGTATTGGACAAATTCAAGTTTTAGGCACAGATATTGATAATGCAATTTCTAAAATTAAAGAAAATAGTATTGAAATTCTAGAACTTGCAAATTCAAAAAGTAATACTCTATCTAAGATGGGAAAAGGTGCAAAAGAGATTACTTGCAAAAAACTTGATACTGATTTTAAACCAATGTTAATTATTGAATTACTAATTGATGTGGGTGATGCAATGGGTGCAAATGTTACTAATACAATGTGTGAAGGTGTAGCACCATTAATTGAAAAATTAACTGGTGGAAAAACACTTCTTCGAATTTTATCAAATTATTCTACAAGACGAATGGTAAAGGCAACTGCTGTGTTTGACAAAGAATCTGTTGGAGGTGAAGAAGTTATAGATAACATGATTCATGCATATCAATTTGCAAAACATGATGTGTATAGAGCAGTTACTCACAACAAAGGAATTATGAATGGAATTATTGCAGTAGCTAATGCTACAGGACAAGACAGTCGTGCAATTGAAGCTGCGGCAAATGCATATGCATCACGTTCTGGACAATACAGATCACTATCAGAGTGGACTAAGGATTCAAATGGAAATCTTGTTGGTACATTGGAGATTCCATTATCTGTTGGCATTGTAGGTGGAATAATCAACGTTCATCCCGTTGCAAAAATTTGTACTAAAATTTTAGGCGCAGAATCTGCAAAAGAGATGGCATGTATCATCACTGCAACAGGATTGGCTCAAAACTTTAGTGCAATGAGGGCACTTGCAACTGATGGAATTCAGAAAGGACACATGAGGCTGCATGCAAGGAATTTAGCATCTGCAGCAGGCGCTTCTACTGAACAAATTGATAAGATAGTTTCTAAGATGATTGAAGAAAACAACATTTCAGTAAATAGAGCAAAAGAACTGCTTGAACAAAATTAATGACGTTATTATATAGACAGATTGAAAGGAGATACCATGTCCGAAATCAGATTTGCAATTCCAAAGGGAAGCCTAGAGGATGCTACATTCAAACTCTTAGAGAGATCTTGGACTAAGGTAAATCGTAAGAGCAGAACCTATCGTGTATATCTTGATGATCCAAAAATTATTGTAAAAATGCTAAGACCTCAAGAAATTCCAACTCTAGTGAATGAAGGATTGTATGATGTTGGAATCACTGGCAAGGATTGGGTAGGTGAAACCAAATCTGATGTAGAACCAATTTTGGACTTGGAATATGGAAAAATTAGACTTGTTATTGCATTTCCAGATAATTATCGATACAAGAATCTTGATGCAATGATTGCAGATTATGCTAAAAAGAAAAAGACTTTGAGACTATCTTCAGAATATCTTACAACTGCATCTCGTTTTATCAAGAGCTGCAAATCTTACAAAAAATACTTTGGAAACAAAGATCCACAAATTGTTACTCCTTGGTTACGTATTGGAACTAACAAATCAGTTCAGATTCATCTATCATTTGGTGCTACAGAAGCAAAACCTCCAGAAGATGTAGATGCAATAATGGATGTAACTGAAACTGGAACTACACTCAAACAAAATAAACTAAAGATTGTAGATGAAGTCCTTACTTCAACTGCACACTTGATAGTAAACAAAAAATCACTCAAAGATAAAGCAAAACGAGAAAAGATTTTTGATATTGTTACTTTGATGCGAGGAGCAGTACATGGCAAAAAATATCTACACATTTACCTAAATGTAGAAGAGAAAAATTTGCCAAAACTGCTAAAACAGATACCATCTTTGAAAAAACCTACAATTAGTCCCCTAAGTGAAGCTGGCTGGTACGGAGTTAATACTATCATCAAAAAATCAGATTTCCACAAAATAATTCCAAAACTGCGAAAGATTGCACAAGGATTAGTAGTGCATGAACCACGACAAATACTGGAACTTGAGGAGATCAAACGTGACGAAGAAAATTGATGAAAATCATTTCGATAAATAATACAGAGCAATTTCTAAAGAAAATAGGCACGAAAAACTCTTCTAAGAACCAAAAAATTGTAGAATCTATTCTCAAAGATGTAAAGAAGAATGGTGATGTTGCTGTCAAAAAATATGAAAAAAAGTTTGGCTCAAAAGTTTCATTACTAAGAGTTTCTCAACGTGACATTGCTAGTGCATACTCTAAAGTTTCAAAAGAAGACATCTCTGCAATCAAACTTGCAAAATCAAGATTGTCAAAAGCAGAATCTGCAGTACGACGTCAATTCAAAGACATTACTATCAAATCAAATGGAACAAAACTCTCAAAGTCATTTGTACCAATTGATAGTGTGGGATGTTATGTGCCAGGCGGTGTAGCAAGATATCCTAGTTCAGCCATAATGTCAGTAATACCTGCAAAGATTGCAGGTGTAAAAAGAATTGTTGTTGTATCTCCCCCTAACTCTTCAGGAAATATTGATCCTTTAACAATTGTAGCAGCTGATCTTTGTGGGGCAACTGAAATCTACAAAACAGGCGGTGTGCAATCAATTGCTGCATTAACATATGGCACTCGTTCTATCAAAAAAGTAAACAAGATAGTTGGACCAGGTGGTGCTTTTGTTACTTTGGCAAAATATCTTGTTAGCAATATTGTATCTATTGATATGATGGCAGGACCTACTGAGTTAGGAATTGTAATTGATTCTGCAACAGACATTGATGTTGCAGCATTAGATCTTATTTCACAAGCAGAGCACTCTCCAGACACATTTTGTTATGCATTAACTCCATCAAATTCAATTGCAAAAAAAATCCAATCTAGTGTAAACTCTAAACTTAAAGATATTCAACGTGCAAAAATTGCCAAGTCCAGTCTTGAATCAAATGGATTCATTGGTGTTTGCAAGCCATCTGACATTATTGATATTGCAAATGATTTGGCACCTGAACACTTGGAGATTATCAGCAAAAATCCTAAAAAATGGAGTAAAATCAAGAATCCTGGCTTGATATTATATGGAAAAAACAGTCCATCTTCTGCTAGTGACTATTTGTTAGGCTCAAATCACATTCTGCCCACAAATGGATTTGGTAAAACGCGAGGTTCTTTGTCTGTGCTAGACTTTGTCAAGCTCTTAACAAAAATAGAAACAACCAAAAAAGATTTACAAAAAATATCAAAATCTATGAAGAATCTAACTTTAGCAGAAGGATTGCCAAATCACTATGAAGCAGTAAGAGGTAGATTGAAATGAAAAATTCATGGTATGAAAAAAAATTAGAAGACTTTGCAAAACTAAGTGGTTACAAAAAACCTGAAAAATTTGATGATGTTTTAAAACTAGATTCAAATGAGAATTTTGTAATAAATAAAAAATTCCAACAAGATGTTATCTCATATGCAAAATCAAATTCTGATGTAAGAGAGTATCCATTAGGCGGAGTTGAAAAACTAGTATCAAAACTAGCAAAATATCTCAAAGTTTCTGAAAATATGATTGGTGTTGGAAATGGTTCTGATCAAATCTTGGATCTATTTTTAGCAAATATGGCATCTAAGAAAACTAGAATTCTAACATCTGATCCAACATTTGGATTCTTTGAAGAACGATGCAAACTATATGCTATTCCTTGTACCAAAATTCAATTTTCATCTGACATGAAACTTGATATTGAGAAATTCAATTCAAACTTGAAAAAATGTCAGATTCTATATTTAGATTCACCAAATAATCCTACTGGGTTCCAATTCTCAAAAACCCAACTAGAATCTTTAATCAAAAAGTTTGATGGATTAGTAATCATTGATGAGGCATATGGTGAATTTGGTGATTCATCAACTGTTTCATTGACAAAAAAATATGATAATCTAATTGTTGTCAAAACATTTTCCAAAGCATTTGGACTTGCAGGTCTACGTGTGGGATACTTTGTAGCAAACAAGAAAATAGTTGAGGTCTTCAACCAAGTATTACAATATCCGTATCCTCTCAATACATTGGCAATCGAGGCTGGAATTGCCTCTTTGGACAAGGTTGATCAAATGAAAGAGGCATCTGAAATCATAAAATCTGAGCGTAAAAAAATTATTGAAAATTTACGCAAGTATGATGCCTTTACTGTTTTTGATTCTAATGCTAATTTTGTACTATTTGATGCTAAAGGTGCAGACAAACGCGTATTTTCTGCGCTAGTAGAACAAGGAATTTCTATCCGTAAACTTGGTAAGATTGGTTCACATTCAGGATGCTTGAGAGTTACTGTTGGAACCAAGGAAATGAATTCAAAGTTCCTTTTAGCAATACGTGATCTTTTAGGATAAAAATTGAATAATCAAAAATTTGATTCAATAATCTTTGATTGTGACGGTGTTCTAGTTGACATTACACAATCTTATGATAAAACAATTGATAAAACATGTCGATATGTTCTAAAAGAATTTGCAGGAATTGATTCTATAACTATTGATAACAAGATAATTGATGGATTCAAATCATCAGGAGGATTCAATGATGAGGTTGACTTGGCATACGCTGCAACATTGTCCTTGTATACAGCTAACAGACTAAACAAAAATCCTTCAGAGTTTATTTACGATGTAATTTCAAATGCTGATAAAACTGGAATACGTTCTGTCCAATCATATCTTGAATCTATTTATGATATTTCAGAATTTTTATCTAAACTTGGATCATTAGGTGATAGACACAACAATCCTGTTTATTCTATATTTGATCAGCTATTTTTTGGACCAGAATTATATGAAAAATTATTTGGAAAACAATCAAAGTTCTTTGAAGAAGGAATGATTTCAAATGACAAAGTAATACTATCTGTGTCTCTATTGGAAACTTTACAAAAAGAATTTGGAAAAAAAATTGCAGTTGTTACAGGCAGAGGAATTGAATCTATTCGCTATTCTCTAAAAGATATGATGAATTACTTTGATACAAAAAACTCTGCCTTTTTAGAAGACGAACCAAGGGAATTAGCAAAACCAAATCCTGCAACTTTAATTCGTGCTATACAATCCATGGAATCAAAAAACTGTCTGTATGTAGGTGACTCTATGGAGGATTATATGATGGCAAAAGATGCAGCACAGATAGGCCATTCTACCACATTTTGTGCAATTGTGGGAACTAGTACAAATCCTGAAGATAGGCGTAAACTATTTGCAGATTCAGGCGTAGAGATGATACTAGAATCGATAAATGATATTCCGAAGGTATTAAATTTAGTTTGATAAAATAACAGTATTCTCTGGTGATAAAATGAAAAAACGCTCTAGTAAAGTCAAACGTGAAACAAAAGAAACTGATGTTTCAGTAACTGTCAACATTGATGGTGTTGGAAAGACTAGTGTTTTTACTGGTGTAAACTTTGTTGATCACTTGATTACTGCATTTGGAAAACACGCAATGTTAGACTTAACGGTAAAAGCAAAATCAAAAGACAATATTGTACACCACTTGATTGAAGATACAGCAATTACAATTGGAAATGCAATAGATGAAGCATTAGGAAATAGAACTGGTGTTACTAGATTTAGCTATGCATCTGTCCCAATGGATGAGTCTCTAGCTGAAGCCTCTGTAGATTTGGTGAAAAGGCCATTTTACAAATTGACTTTATCTATAAAGAGAACAAAGATTGAAGATGTATCCAAAGAAGATCTTGAACACTTTTTCCAATCTTTACTACAAAATCTAAACAGCTGTATTCACCTTACTGTAAAGTATGGTGATAATGATCACCACAAAGTAGAGGCTGCAATGAAATCTCTGGCAGTAGCATTTAGAATTGCATGTTCAAAAGATTCAAAACAAAAAGGAATTCCAAGTACAAAAGGCGCAATGTAATGACAAAGATTGCAATATTTGATTATGGAGCTGGAAATATTTTCAGTCTCAAAAATGCACTAGAAAAACAAAATGCAACAGTAGAAGTTCAAACTCAAGTTGATATGCTAAAAGGATATGATGGAATTTTCCTACCTGGAGTAGGAAATTTTGATCCTGCAATACAAAGTATCAATCGTGATTCTGTAGACTTTCTTGATGTTGTTGGTGATACTCCTGTTTTTGGAATATGTTTAGGCATGGAGATGTTTTTTGATAAAAGTCAAGAGGGAAAAGAGAAAGGTCTTGGAATTATCAATGGTGATGTTATCATTTTACCTGACACACTAAAGGTTCCACATATGGGATGGAATGCCCTTGAAATAAAACAAGCAAATAAAATTCTTGAAGGTGTAGAAAATGGTTCATGGGTATACTTTGTGCATTCGTATAGGGCAAATCCTCGTACTTTCTACGATATTGTTTGTAAAACATAAGGCCCCTACTCAAGGGTGACTTCACAAGTCCATGAAAAGTAATGCTTTGACAATATGTTTGAGTCATTGTATTTTTCTTGCTTAAATAGATATTCTGCCCAAATTTGAGAACGATATTGTGAACAATCGTTGAGATATTTCCTTTTAAGCCGTCAATCATTCTTATCAAAGCCTTATTATTTGAACCCTGCTCTTAATTTTACGAACTGGGCAAAATCGACAGTGCATCCTCAAAGTCTCTTGGAAGTTTCGAGGGCGGTTATTTTCCAGTCGGAAAAAAAGTCTTTGAATGAGTCTTGAACGCAATATCTTGGGCACAAGCATTTGGTGGCTGGGATCATCGCTTTGATTCAGTCAGAAATGGGCTTCCTGAGCGTAACATCTTCGTGACGTCATCACTTTAATGCTCTGCTGCAAACCACTCTTTCCCAAATCTCATCGGTCTTTTAATGTTCTAATGGCTTAATCACCATCCTACAAAGCTTACTCTGCTTACAATCATGCCGAAATTAGTAAACAAAGGGAATAGTACAATGCCTAGCTAAAGATAATTAAACGAAGAGATTCATTGATGGTTAAACAATTTACGTTTTGTTTACAGATATAAATATCATATTGGTAAATATGTATTATCACTACTGCCGTATCTTCAAAAGCACGTATTTACAAGCAAAGACAAAGATAATTGGCAGGATTTAGCAATAGTTTAGTTTCTATGACAACTCTGACGTCAGCTTAGAAAATATTGCCGAAGGCTTGTGATGAATTGCAACCATGCACGTGCTATGCTCATCGAAATTGTTGTGGGAGGAAATAAAAGTTGATTGACTTATCTTCTACTGTTAGCACGCAACTTGAGCGTAACGTGCGTCCTAAAACGTCGATTAATAGCATTATCACTTATCAATATTTTCCTTGACCAATCTAACAAAAGCCTCCAACATTTTGCACTGTTTTACAGACCACTTCTTGGCAAAGGATCCTGTAGTCCCTTGCAAAACACGTGCACGATGGCTAGGAATTCAACAGTGACGTCAGCTTTCAATTTCTACCGTTTCTTTAATTTCTGAAAGGCAGGAAATGTAAGAGTTCAAAGAATTCTTAATAGGAGCTTGGCAAGCAATCGTTTCATTCGTATTATGTAGATTCTTTGTAGAGCATCCCGTTTCGTAACCCTGTAGACACTTACACACTTAACAGAGCTCCAACTGTGCTGAAGTGTCGGCGGGTGGGTTGGGAGTGTAATCTCAGAGAAGGGGCTGCCCAAAGAATATCTGGGAACGCATAAATTTTTCTAGGCTACAGACTCCCCTAAGAACTATCCATGACACACACGTCGAGAGCATTTCGCACCAATAATGGGGCAGACCCCAACCTGCAAAAGGAATTCTCGAACAACCTATGCGTTCGCTTTTGAAAACGTTCTTTAGCGATTCTAACTCCTCATCAGTGACAACGAAACCTCAATGACAGGTACCGGGGGCGGATCCAGGATTTCAGATAGGGGGCGCCGAATTGATAATCTAAAATTTTGAAAACCTTTTTGGGTCATATTTTTTAAAGTTTATAATTTTTTAACGGAGACGGGTGGCGCGGCTCCGCCCCCTAAATCCGCCTATGGGTACCAGTGGCCCTTGGGGAAAGAAACGTCAGGTAAAGACAAGTTTTAACAAAGGGAATCAATGGAGATCTCAGATAGAAAAATCTTTCTATAGAAACTTATTATTTAACCAGCGAGAAAAATACAAGATCTTCTGGGAGAGATTTTCCCACGGTTGTGTTTTTTGAAGAGTATTTTCGGAAGTACTTTATAATGCTAAATCCTCTTTGCATCGGTGTCGATAAACAGGGTTTTCCCTTCTGCTCTTTTCTCCATTGCGTGACTCTACAGCTAGAAAACTGTATGGTTAACTTGAAACTTGATTTCTATGGC